>CM019065.1:382680775-382977718 GCA_009667805.1 Leptobrachium leishanense | reverse complement strand
GGGCATATCCATGAGGTGCTGCGGCATATCCATGAGGTGCTGGGGCATATCCATGAGGTGCGGGGGGCAGTATCCATGTGCTGGGGCATTCCATGTGCTGGGGGCAGTATATCCATGAGCTGGGGCAGTATATCCATGAGCTGGGGCATTATCCATGAGCTGGGGCAGTATCCATGAGCTGGGGCATATCCACGTGCTGGGGCAAAATCCATGAGAGCAGCTGGGGCATTATCAATGAGAGCAGCTGGGGCAGTATATCCTTGAGCTGGGGGCAGTATATCCATGAGCTGCGGCAGTATATCCACGAGCTGGGGCATATCCATGTGTTGGGGCATATCCATGAGAGGAGCTGGGGCATTATCCATGAGAGCAGCTGGGGCAGTATATCCATGAGAGCAGCTGGGGCATTATCAATGAGAGCAGCTGGGGCAGTATATCCATGAGAGCAGCTGGGGCAGTATATCCATGAGAGGAGCTGGGGCAGTATATCCATGAGAGGAGCTGGGGCAATATCCATGAGAGGAGCTGGGGCAATATCCATGAGAGGAGCTGGGGCATATCCATGTGTGCTGGGGCAGTATCCATGAGAGCTGGGGCAATAGCCATGTGTGAGCTGGTCTGGGGCAATATATCCATGTGTGAGCTGAGGCGCAATATATCCATATGTGAGCTGAGGCGCAATATATTCCATATGTGAGCTGGGGCAATATATATCCATGGGTGAGCTGCTGGGGGCAAATATAGCTGTGAACTGGGGCAATATATCCATATGTGAGCTGGGGCAATATATATCCATGGGTGAGCTGCTGGGGGCAATATATATCCAGTCTAATCCAGAGCTGCTGGGGGCAATATATCCAGAGCTGCTGGGGGCAATATATATCCATGTGTGCTTTCACTGCCTTCGAACAGTCAACGTACTTGCTGGCAGTTGGCAAAAATTTGTGTGAGCATATGAGAGAGCTCCACAGCAATAAACCTCACAGTAATGTGCGCTGTGTGTATGAGCATTCAGTGTTATATGGGAGTACTGATTTAGGAGTAAGATAGTTTAAAAAATCTGTAAAACTCGGGGGGGGGGGGGGGACACCATAAATTACCGCACCGGGTGACACCAACCCTAGTGACGCCACTGTTTTCAGGCACCCACCGGCATGCTGGGTGAGTGCCTGAAGGGGAGGGTTCCTGTGGACCCCTCTAGCTCCCCATCGGTAGGAGCTACATAAATAAAAAAGGGCCTGCTGGAAAGGTCAGAGTCTGACCTTTCCAACAGTGCCCCCTCTTAACCCCTTAAGTTCCACTACCGTATTTCGGGACCAATCGGTACCAGATCATAGTATTCTTATGGTAGAAGCTGACTTCTTCAATGTCAGCCTCTGGGGCTTCCACTCATTTACTGACATCATCGCTGATGGATGAGTGTTGACATCAGTAAGGGAATCCCAGGATTCCCTATGTTAGAGATTTTGGTGCCCTTTGTACCCATGTATCTTTTGATTAGTTAGAGGTAGAGGGCCATGTTTACTATCATTGGAAAGGGCAGAGCGTGGATTTTCCAATGATACCAAATATAAACAGATTATTTTTAAGAAAATATAAATAAATTAATTATATAAAAATAATAAAAATAAATGTGTCAGGTCTTTTTTTTTTATAATGCAGCAATATTGTTCACTTTTCAATTATAATGTGAACAATAATGCTGAACGAACTCACCTTCTCATTTCCCACGATGAAAAATTTAGTTTTTTCAGTTTTAGTTAAAGTAACGTATTTTCTCAGAAAAATACAATAACAGGTTCCCATTTCTAATTTTTTTAACAAGTGTACCCCATAGAATATATAACCACAAAAGCTTTGATAAATAAATGTGAATTTAATAATTTTACTCGCTGCAAATGATTGAAATTTGAATGAAAATTCACAGATTTAAAATGTTTTTGTTATAATATTCTGGCAGGGAATGACGTATACATATAATAATGATATATTATGAATCTGCCGGGTCTGACGAATAAAAGGATATATAATATGTCTGAGTTGTATAATAAAAACGTGACTTAAACATGATGAGCACAAAACGGTCAAAATGAGCTGAACACGCAGAGGTAGAATGGATCAGCAGCGAAGGGGTTAAACAGGTGAACCCCATAGGATTCAATATGAAAAAATATTAGCGTTTCTATAAATTTTTTATTCAACCGCTTATTCTTTTCATTTGCATTTTTTGTGCGCCGATCTAGAGAGCGCCGCAATTTCGCTGAAATTCCTGTGCTTACTGAATAACCCCTATTGTGTCATGTAGCAGCCGGTCCCCTACCTGTTATCTACCTGTCTGTCTGTATTTTCTCAGCCTCACACTCTATCACTATATATCTATCGTATGAATGTATTCACATTTCATCTGCCTGCGGAGATATCTATCTCTCTGTTTATAAATGTAAACACATATTTATGAATGAAGATAATAATATATGTAGAGAGATACACAGTGCTGCTGCCAACACATTTAATTATAGACACCTTACTTCCCCCTCACATGCACAGACATACACACCTAAAAGGTGTCAATAAGTTGCCACGGCAACACACAATACACAGACACCTCATGAAACTACTTTATATTCAGAATAAAAACAAAACACCCTAACGTTACACGGCTGAAGAAATGGTGATTATTGCTATCATGCAAGTTTACTTTAGACTTTACTGTTCACAATGATTATGTAAGACTGAAAAATGACATAACTACCACAAGCCCCTATACTGAGGATGTACAATCCATATTTTGGGCCAAATCCCTCTGTTTCTCTTCTCTCTTCTACAATCCTTCTTTTTAGGGGTTCCTCCAAATATTCAGGGTGTGTGGGTGTCTTTTCAGGGGTTCCTTCATATATTCAGGTGTGCGGGTGTCTTTTTAGGAGTCCCTCCATATATTCAGGGTGTGTGGGTGTCTTTTAGGGGTTCCTCCAAATATTCAGGGTGTGTGGGTTTCTTTTCAGGGGTTCCTCCATATATTCAGGTGTGCGGGTGTCTTTTTAGGGGTTCCTCCATATTTTTGGTGTGTGCGGGTGTCTTTTTAGGGGCTCCTCCATATATTCGGGGTGTGTGGGTGTCTTTTTAGGGGCTCCTCCATATATTCGGGGTGTGTGGGTGTCTTTTTAGGTGCTCCTCCATATATTCTGGGTGTGCGGGTAGTTTATCAGGTTGTAGTTTAACAGGGTGTAGTTTATTAGGATGTAGTTTATTGTGATGTAGTTTATCGGGATATAGATTATCGGGATGTAGTTAGGATGTAGTTTATCGGGATGTAGATTATCGGGATGTAGTTTATCGGGATGTAGTTTATCGGGATGTAGTTTATTAGGATGTAGTTTATTGGGATGTAGTTTATCGGGATATAGATTATCGGGATGTAGTTTATCGGGATGTAGTTTATCGGGATGTAGTTTATTAGGATGTAGTTTATTGGGATGTAGTTTATTGGGATATAGATTATCGAGATGTAGTTTATCGGGATGTAGTTTATTAGGATGTAGTTTATCGGGTTGTAGTTTATCGGGATGTAGTTTATCAGGGGTATAGTTTATCAGGCTGTAGTTTATTGGGATGTAGTTTATCGGGATGTAGTTTATCGAGATGTAGTTTATCGGGATGTAGTTTATCGGGATATAGATTATTGGGATGTAGTTTATTAGGATGTAGTTTATTGGGATGTAGTTTATCGGGATATAGATTATCGGGATGTAGTTTATCGGGATGTAGTTTATTAGGATGTAGTTTATCGGGTCGTAGTTTATCGGGTCGTAGTTTATCGGGATGTAGTTTATCGGGATGTAGTTTATCAGGCTGTAGTTTATTGGGATGTAGTTTATCGGGATGTAGTTTATCAGGATATAGATTATCGGGTCGTAGTTTATCGGGTCGTAGTTAGGGATGTAGTTTAATCGGATGTAGTTTATCAGGCTGTAGTTTATTGGGATGTAGTTTATCGGGATGTAGTTTATCAGGATATAGATTATCGGGATATAGATTATCGGGATGTAGTTTATCGGGATGTAGTTTATTAGGATGTAGTTTATCGGGATGTAGTTTATTAGGCTGCAGTTTATTGGGATGTAGTTTATCGGGATGTAGTTTATCGGGATGTAGTTTATCAGGTTGTAGTTTATCGGGATGTAGTTTATCAGGTTGTAGTTTATCGGGATGTAGTTTATCAGGCTGTAGTTTATTGGGATGTAGTTTATCGGGATGTAGTTTATCAGGGGTTGTAGTTTATCGGGATGTAGTTTATCGGGATGTAGTTTATTGGGTGTAGTTTATCGGGTTGTAGTTTATCGGGTTGTAGTTTATCGGGTTGTAGTTTATTGGGATGTAGTTTATCAGGTTGTAGTTTATCGGGATGTAGTTTATCGGGTTGTAGTTTATCAGGGGTAAGTGTAATCAGGCTGTAGTTTATGGGATGTAGTTTATCGGGTTGTAGTTTATCAGGGGTTGTAGTTTATGGGATGTATTTTATTGGGATGTAGTTTATCGGGATATAGATTATCGGGATGTAGTTTATCAGGATGTAGTTTATTGGGATGTAGTTTATCGGGATATAGATTATCGGGATGTATTTTATTGGGATGTAGTTTATCAGGTTGTAGTTTATCGGGATGTAGTTTATCAGGCTGTAGTTTATTGGGATGTAGTTTATCGGGATGTAGTTTATCGGGATGTAGTTTATCGGGATGTAGTTTATTGGATGTAGTTTATCAGGTTGTAGTTTATCGGGATGTAGTTTATCGGGTTGTAGTTTATCAGGGGTATAGTTTATCAGGCTGTAGTTTATTGGGATGTAGTTTATCGGGTTGTAGTTTATCAGGGGTTGTAGTTTATTGGGATGTAGTTTATTGGGATGTAGTTTATCGGGATATAGATTATCGGGATGTAGTTTATCAGGATGTAGTTTATTGGGATGTAGTTTATCGGGATATAGATTATCGGGATGTATTTTATTGGGATGTAGTTTATCGGGATGTAGTTTATCAGGGGTATAGTTTATCAGGCTGTAGTTTATTGGGATGTAGTTTATCGGGATGTAGTTTATCAGGCTGTAGTTTATCAGGATGTAAATTATCAGACTGTACAATATCAGGGTGTAGTTTATTGGGATGTCGTTTATTGGTCTGTAGTTATTCATATTGTAGTTTTTCAGGCTGTAGTTTATCATGGTGTAGTTTATCGGGCTGTAGTTTATTGGGCTGTAGTTTATTGGGCTGTAGTTTATTGGGATGTAGTTTATCGGGATGTAGTTTATCAGGATGTAGTTTATCCGGTTGTAGTTTATTGGGATGTAGTTTATCGGTATGTAGTTTATCAGGGGTATAGTTTATCAGGCTGTAGTTTATTGGGATGTAGTTTATCGGGATGTAGTTTATCAGGCTGTAGTTTATCAGGATGTAAATTATCAGACTGTACAATATCAGGGTGTAGTTTATTGGGATGTCGTTTATTGGTCTGTAGTTATTCATATTGTAGTTTTTCAGGCTGTAGTTTATCATGGTGTAGTTTATCGGGATGTAGTTTATCAGGATGTAGTTGGGTTTTCATGCAGCTTAGTTGTAATAAAACTATTATATAGAGATTGTGATCTGTATAAGAATGCCCAAATCATCACATGCAAATTAGACGCGTTTTATTTTTGGGTTGAGCAATTTAGTTAAACATTCTCCAATAAGCCCAAAAGCCTGTTGGAAATTTTAGATTTGGGTTCTTGCCCACTTGGCAGTAGACCCACAGTTACTCAGCACGGTTATTTTGGAGGCACAGTCATTCACACAGAACTCATTACGAGCCCAGTGTGACACGATGATTACATGTGGGTGGTAAATGTTTCCAAATTGCTTCTATATCATTTTGAAATCACTGGAAGGCGAAGGAGTGGAACCGGCAGCCGGTAATGACAGACACAGCCACCTTTATTACTCTCTAGCCAGGAAAGCATATATATATATATATATATATAGGTTCTTCTTGCCTTAATCTTGCAGAGGAAAACCGTTAAATAATTTTTAGGGTTCATAAGTCCTTCAGTATACGGTATAATGGGTGATAGCATAAAGCAGAACATGTCATGCTGAGTTCACCAGAATCTTTATTATATATCATAGTAAATTACAGGACGATTCATATAGACCAGAACCCAAAGTTTCCGTTGTAGAACATAAATGAGTTGATGCAAATGAGAGTTTCAGGAGATGTACTTCCTCTTATGTTGAGCACATCCCATCACAGCATGTGCTGGATGCGTACGCTAGGTGGCACAGCCAGTTAAAAAGTAAACAATGCCACTGCAATAACTCATTCTCATTTTCCATACCATGAGCAAGTGTGTAGATTTCACAGTGCATTATTACACACTGCTTCATCTAAAAAGTAAGCTGTTGGACTGCAGAAGGACAAGTGAAGGTCCTTTGGACCCCTGTATCTGCACTCTATTCACCTCACAAGGTCATGTGAGGTGTCGTTGGACAGGTCAGAGCCTGGCCTTTCCAATAATACCAAACACAACCATGTATAATGTAAATGTAAAAAAAATGGTGGGAAATGTAATCTTTCCCGTTATTTGTATTGTTCTGAGACAGCGTAATGCTCTGCTTTTCACTTATAAAGTGGATAATGCCACTGCCCTTGCGAATTGCTCTCACACAAAACAGAGTGCTCCTCCCGAAACGCCAGTTGTGGGTTAAATCCCAGGATTGAATTTCCACTCACCAGTGCAGAGAAGCCGAATGAAAACATTGAATGCTGAATATATTACAGAGCTTCATTTTCTTTCTAGCCAGAGTTTCTTTGCTCCCATGCCTATTTTTAAGCCGCCCTTGCATCGCCTGCCTCATCCGTCTTTTCAACGCTGGGAAATTTGCACTGAATGTTGCCATTGACATTGAAATCGTATTTATTTTTTCAGCGGTAGGCATGTACTCAGAGGAAGCAAGTCAGGGAGGTTTTCACGGGAAAGAAAAAGACATCTCTCTCTATCTGATAAAACACGATTAAATTCACTGCGAGGTGTTCGGCGCAGCTGTTGCCTTCTTCTTGACATGCACAATAAACTTGATCAATTACAGTCTAGACTGTGGTATTGTCATTCCGCCGGGGCCGTGCGCTTCTCAGTAACACATTCTCGCTTACCAGCGGGTCACAGTTCCTTATTCGTCTGGATGGAATTCTCCCTGGCCTTCTATTGAAATATTCATTCCAGCACCAAAAAAATTGGTGTAAATTTAAAATCCCAATTTCTTAAAATAGTCCTGCTTTCTCACGACTGTATCATAAAGCGCCGCAGCTTCCTCTTTAATTTTTTATGCTTTATGTAGGAACACGTTATGATGTATAAAGACGTCGGGCCCTATTACAATCTTCACGCATAAGTTTGCGCCCGTGCAAAAAAGCATTAACGCGAGGGGCAAAACCCTTTGCGCTGAACGTCGTATTACAATGTCAGCACAACAAACACGCGTATACGTCTACCGCGGGTGAACCTGCGCGAGATTACTATACTTCACGCGTCCTATACTTAATTGTGAGCGCAAATGCGTTTGTGCGCTGGTACGCGGATGGTATTACAATCTATGCGCAGTTTGTTACGCACAGCCTTTACGCGCATAATTTTAGCAACTCGTAAAAGCTGGTGTTAATTGCAAATTCTATCAACCTGCCGAACCCAAATACACCAGCCCAAAAAAAAAAACGCAGCAAAGTATAGTTACACATTCTACACATACTTGGAAAAATGTGTCTACACACAATTACATGATTATTATCAATATTGGAACTACTTAACCCCGGATCAATCAGGCTTTCGTCCAAATCACTCAACTACAACCGCCCTTCTAAAAGTCTGCAATGATATGCAGGCTGGGATGGAACAAGGAAACCTAACTGGAGCATCTTCCTTGATTTTGCCAAGGCCTTTGACACGGTAGACCATGGCATCTTGTTAGAAAAACTTAAAAACTCTGGCATTGGTGATCGCACGCTAACCTGGTTTCAATCATATGTATCCGACCGATCACAATATGTGTCAATTTCTGGCAGCTCCTCCCTCCCGCTCCCAGTCACTTGCGGTATACCCCAAGGCTCAATACTAGGCCCCCTGCTATTCACAATATTCATAAATGATCTGCCCAACGTCTGCAAAGCCTCAACTGTACATATGTACGCAGACGACACTGTGATCTATACCAGCAAACCAAATCTCCCGCAGCTGGAGGCCGTGCTGCAAGAACAATTCACAGAGGTAGAAAAGTGGATCAAAAGAAACAAACTTTTTTTAAATACTGACAAAACTGTAACAATGCTCTTTGGAACAGCACCTAAACTACACAAATTGCAAACACCCCATCTATGTGTTGGGACAAAATCAAATGGCACGCTGACCACAGTCACATCTCTCAAATATCTAGGTATGTGGTTGGACCCTAATCTATCCTTTGGCCCCCACATCGAAAAACTCTCATCTAAACTTTACACCAAACTAGGTGCCCTGTACAGAAACAAATCCTGCCTGAGTCCCGCGGTAAGAAAGCAGATTGTACAGCAAATGCTTATGCCGGCTATTGATTACGGAGATGTAGTGTATGCAGCCGCCCCGCAAACACACCTTCATAAACTTACTACATTGTATAACTCATTCTGCCGCTTTGCGCTACAATGTAACTACATGACCCACCATTGTGACATGTTAAAAGAGCTAAACTGGCCATCGCTGGAATCCAGACGCACCCTTCACCTTTCCAGCCTGGTGTTTAAGAGCATCTCTGGGAAGCTGCCACCCTACCTGAATAGACTGCTTCCCCCAGCAGCTCCCTCATCCTATAACCTCCGATCCAGGACCAGCACCTTACTTGCTATACCACAATACAAAAAGACAGTGGCTCGGTCCTCATTTTCCTACAGAGCACCACAATTATGGAATAACCTCCCAGACACCATCAAATCTTCCCCCAGTCTTAAGTCACTCAAAAGCTCCTTACTAACATACCTCAATACAGAATGCACCTGTAAACATGTAACCTAGTGACTATATTTCCTACATATTTTTTCTGTTAATCTGTATATTTGTGGTTTTTTTTTAATATCTTGCATTGTATTACTTTGTATTTCTGTAACTGTAACACTTCAATGTTCTTGAACCCAGGACATGCTTGAAAACGAGAGAAATCTCAATGTATCCTTCCTGGTAAAATCCTTTATAAATAAATAAAAATAAATAAACATACCCAAACCAATAAAATGGAGAAGTTGTGCGTGTTTTTATTATTGCTGCAGCATATATACTCAAATTGACTTTGACCGGCGCAAAAACTTAACGTGAGACAATTGTGTTTTTTAATTCTGATTGGCTGAATCTCGTGAAAAAAAACAGTCCGCACACTGTTTTCTTCGCGCAACGTTGCTGCGCGCGCGTTTTCGCGCATCTGTTTTATCGCGTTATTGCGCGACAGATGAAAAAATGCGCGAGGATTGTAATTCCAGCGTTGATTTACGCGCGTTAACGTTTAATGCTGGGCGCACAAATTCACGCGTTGTGCGAGCGTTTTAAGGCGAAGATTGTAATAGGGCCCTTTTTCTTCTGCAACCAACCTACACACGGTGATGGCTCAGCTGTGTGTGAGAGCTGTCCATCATATCCATCATGGCTGAAACCATGCACGCGTCATCTGGATTTCTCTTTGCGGTAAAGGACAACATTATGCTAGGTACGGGCTGTCTGACGTATGGTCTGTAGTTCTCTGTGGCTGAAGTTTGGCATAGGGCAAGACTACAAGCCTCCTCCTTGGACAGGGTTGGATTTAGAATTAGGCAAAGCAGGCATGTGCACCCACACATCGCATTGCTCTGTAAAATAAAATAAGGACTAAAAAGTTTTTTGTAAAAAAAATTTAAAAAAATAAAAAGTGTAAAATAAATAAATAAAATAAAAATAATTCTCCTCTGTAAAAGCTAAAAAAATGTAAAAAAGAAAAATACATTTTAATTATCTACTTTTTACAGAGCAAAACCTGTATACCTGTATAAAATAAAAACTATAAAGAAAAATTTAATTTTTTTAAAATTTATTTTACACTTTTGTTTTTTTTAATTTTTTTTATTTTCACAGAGAAAGGCACCTTCTATTGTGGACACTTTTTCCTATAAGACCAAAACAGAAAATAATGGAAAAAAATAATTTTTATTTCTGAATAAATTATTTTATTTAACACAAATGTTTGCTTTTTTGGGGGTTATTAATTTATTATTCTTTATTTATAAAGTGCCAGCATATTCTGCAGTGCTGAACAATGGGCACAATGTAGATAGGGTTTACAATACATTGAACAACATCTGATAAACCAGTACAGGAGGAAACGAGGGTCCTATTCGCGTGGGAACTCACAATCTAGAAGGTTGAGGGTAGAGACCCTCCAAATTTCTGTGCCTACTGTCTCCTGAGATGCAGTAGATGGCCAGGGAATCATGGGACTTGTAATTCAGAAACATCTGAGTTTGACAGTTCTGTCCTAAACGGTCCAGACGGGCATCATGGAAAATGGAAAATGAAAAAATAAAAACAATAACTTTATTTTTTACATGAAATACAATACAGCAAAACACAAGTAAATAAACGTATTTTTTAAATTTTGGTTAATTCATAAAATAATGCATTAATATGTTCTCTCGGTTTCTGATTCTTTTTTAAAGGACTAACCTGTAGAGTATATAAACACAAAATTTCCGATGATAAAATGTGGGGAAAATAATTTCAAATGTTGTAAATGATTGCAATCCCAATGGAAATTTACACCCCCCCCATTTTTTCTTATAGCACTCTGACGTGCCATATGGCTTATGCGCATAGTAATGATATATGTTGAATCCAATGAAACAAGAGATATATAATACGTCTGGGTTCTACAATAAAGCTGGACTTCAAATAGTGGTTTTACAGGATGAGAAAAAAAATTGCCAATATGAGCTCCGCACACATCAGTGAAATAGTTCAGCGGGGAAAGTGTTGAGTAAATATTTATATACAATATATAATTTAATAATTTTAGAATTTATACGTTCATGATATATTTAACTGATAACAAAATATATAATACAAGGTGGAAAGCCTGCCCAGAGGGCAGTCTATTGTGGATATACTGCCCCAGCTCATGGATATACTGCCCCAGCTCGTGGATATATGCCCCAGCTCGTGGATATATGCCCCAGCTCGTGGATATACTGCCCCAGCACGTGGATATATGCCCCAGCACGTGGATATACTGCCCCAGCTCGTGGATATACTGCCCCAGCTCGTGGATACTGCCCCAGCACGTGGATATACTGCCCCAGCTCGTGGATATTGCCCCAGCACGTGGATACTGCCCCAGCTCGTGGATATTGCCCCAGCACGTGGATACTGCCCCAGCTCGTGGATACTGCCCCAGCACGTGGATACTGCCCCAGCTCGTGGATACTGCCCCAGCACGTGGATACTGTCCCAGCACGTGGATAATGCCCCAGCTCGTGGATACTGCCCCAGCTCGTGGATATTTGGCCCCCACCTCTCATGGATATATGCCCCAGCTCATGGATATTTGCCCCCCACCTCTCGGATATTTGCCCCCCACCTCTCATGGCTATATGCCCCCCAGCTCAGACCCCAGACCAGACATGGGGCGGCTGTTCGAATGCTCTATCGGCATTCGGACAGCCGCCCCATGAGCTCCTCATACTTACCTTCCCGAGCGGCGAAGTGAAAGTTTCCCCGCTTCCGGTCGTTGAAGGACCCAAGCCGCGGTCACGTGACCGCGGCTTGGGTCCTTCAAAGAGCGGAAGCGAGGGAACTTTCCCTTCGCTGCTCAGGGATGGATGCGCGCGGCACCCGGGTAGAGGCTGCGAGTGCAGCCTCTACCAGGCCGCCGCGCGCATCCAACCCCCGAGCGGCGGAGGGAACTTTCCCTTCGCCGCTCGGGGGTTGGATGCGCGCGGCAGCCGGGTAGAGGCTGCGAGCGCAGCCTCTACCCGGCTGCTGTGTGCATCTTGTAACCGCCGCGGCGAGCGCACAGCCGGCTCATGCCACGGCGGTTGCATGCGCGCGCAACCAACCGCCGCTGGTTGCGTGCGCATGCGCAGAGTAAGGCTTGGCGACGGACACGCCAAGCCTTACTCAATTATATTATAGATAATGGGTCGGCCTGTTAAACGAACACTCTATTAAAAATAGAGTTCCCATTTGTAACAGATCTCTGTACCCCGACAGGGTCACATCTGCCAATGCCGCTTCTTCGCTGGACACCCGAGTTTCCCTCTTGTCTCCCATGTCTTTCTCCCGTTCCTTAGCCGCAGCTTAAAGATGGATACACGCAGAGAGCCTGGCTAGCATCCCCCAGAAATAAGCCAAAGCAGTGGACCTGGAGCCTTTCGATGGCACAGCGAGCAGAAGATAGCTGCTACCCAAAACATGAGCCGCGACTTCAAGTTTGGTCAGAATAGAACTGATTTTATTGCGAACAAGCACAGATATTTATGTGGTCAAACAGGAGTCATTTACATATAAAAAAAATCACAACCTCTTGTAGGGGACCTAATCACACTGATACAGATAATTGCACAAACATTGACTTCTTGGAATGAGAAATCGAATTACATTAGGTAGACAGTTACAGTAAACATTACTCAACATTTCTTAATGAATTAAGACAATGGGTGATAGTGATTGACAACTAGATTAAAGACAGCAGATTACAACCTATTCAAATATAAACAGATAACAGTTACTCACTGTCACGGGTGTCCGGGGCAGATGCCATGGAGCGCCCTTGGTACTGAGTGCGGTTAAGCCCTTTAGACTGGTATGTGCTTTGCTGCATGATGCAGAACCCTGCACATAGTATAACAACAGAACAGAACCAGAGATGACAGGACAGGATACAGAGACACGAGGAGGCCCTGCACTGGGTAAGGTCTTTGAATAGTCTAACTCTATACAGATTACAGGGTTGGGGTAAACACTAGAATAGCAATGAGGGTTTGCAAGAAATACTACAAAAAGATATCCAGTAGCAATAAAGGGCCTAAGCTAGAAAAGAGGTCCTTATAATTGGCCTCTATATATTCTAATATGCTGCTGGAGAACAATACATAAAGACCAGAATATGACATACAGAAATACTGTACACAAACACAATAATAACAAGAATCATCAGGGAATAGCCAGGTCTAGACACCAGAGTAGATAGTCGTATAAGCCAAGGTCAGCAACAAGAGTGGTTCTCAGACAAGCCGGGTCAGTAACAGGATATCAGAATATACGGTACAGGGAAGAGACAGAGAATAACCGGAAAACACGCTAATAGTAGGAATGTGCGTTTCGGGTTTCGGAATTTTGGAATTTTCACGAAATTTCCCGATTTGTGTTTTCGGATGCGGCCGATTTTCCGAAAATTTTTAGATCCGAAAATGGCAGATCCGAAAAGTTTTCCGAACCGAAACGAAATATTTTCGGAATTTTCGAATGTACTTGAAATGTGTCAATTCGAAATTTATTGCTTCGAAACGAGGAGAACAGACGTTCCGAAAAACGAAAATTTCCGAAAATACGAAAAGTCGATACAAAAAACGAGCTGAGTGACACGAAAATACGAAAAATGGTCGAAATTCCGAAACCATTTACAATTCCGAAAAACGAAAATTTCCGAAAATACGAAAAGTCGATACAAAAACGAGCTAAGTGACACGAAAATACGAAAAATGGTCGAAATTCCGGAAAAAATGTACACGAAAAACGAGTCGAGCCGAACCGAATTGAAACAGAAATCAGTCGAAACGAGCCGAACCGAAAAGTTTAAAAATCCGAAAAATCGAATCGAATCGAACCGAAAAAAAAATCGGTGCACAAGCCTAGCCAATAGTCATACACCAGAATAACAGAACCAATATCACAGATGCAACACTCAGTAAGGAAGACCTATCCTGAAGCAAGGATCTGATCCACTGCTGGCCGTATATATATATAGGGCAGGGCAGGTCATGTGACCGGTAGACTATCAGCCACAGGAAGGATAGTCTGCAGTGGCTAGCTCAAAACACACAGAAGCTGCTGAGCGTCGCTCTCACCACCAGGGGGCCTGGCTGCGATAACTGAAATCGTTACACACACAGACAATAGACAGATAATGAGGCAGTATTCTTGCACAATCCAGTTTAAACAATCCTAATTACATTGTAGAAACTGCATTTTGCACTGAGCACCCGAATTCTGTCTCCAGCCATTTAAACACATATTTTCCAGAGGGGAAACTGTCACTGTCTGGAAAGAAATCGTACACACAACCGAGCCGGGCTAATATAAAAAAGTAGCCCATAATAGTTCCAGACGCGCGGCTACAAATGCTGCGTTCACCTGGTTCAGAGTAACTGGCGGCCGCGGATATACTTAGCACTGTGTGCCATGTATCTGATGGTTGCGGGAGATGGCAAACAGCCCCAAAATCTCCCGTTTAACTGCTGGGCCGTAGTCTGTAGGCAGGAGACAAGCTCACAGCCCGCTCCAAGTCGCACAGTGATAGCGTGTTCTGTCACTCCATTCTTTGCCCTTAAATAATTGGGCAGGTGCTCACAGCCTCTACCCAATTATAATTCATTTTATTTTGGGTTATTTTTAGTCAACTTTTGTCCCTGGCCATCCACTGCTCCTCCTCTCCAGCTCAGGGACTCTGGAATCCGGAGGTCCTTGAGGCTTTTCTACACAATTTGTGCTCCTTTGTAGGTTGCGTAGCGTAGGAACCACAAATTGTGCAGCTGTACGGGACCTGGGCACTTTATGTACACACGGTTCGTAGTGCCTGCGCAGAACGCACAGATCTGATCCTTCGCTGCCTCTCTGAGGACGCTCGCTACAGTGATTGGTCTCACAGAGGGTGACGTCGACTGCTCTCTGTTGATGTCACTAGTAACCGATCAGGTGACCGGCAGCCGGGAAATTTAAAAATCCCAGCTGCTGGTGACGCTGGATGAGGTGGAGGAAAGTCCTCCACTTCACCCCACAATAAACCAGATCAGGGGAGCTTGGAGGGAGGGGGAGAAGGGAGGAGACACTGCACATCCTGGCCATTTTAAAAGTGCAAAGTGGTCAGGATGAGTTTAGTGTCCCTTTAATTTTCTGAAGAAGTAGATCTGGAAGCATCATCATATTCTGATATTTATGCTCCTTAAGTAGACCAAGTCCTGATGGGTCTGCTCAGGCGAGCTTACGATCTACGCAACTGAAGTGCTATGTTTTCACATTATCGATGGTCACTCTTTAATCGACTCCTATAATCACTAGTGATGGGCCGAAACCCCTGTGTTCAGTTCATATTCGAACACTAGAACAGCCAAATGTTCAAATACGAACTCGAATAAAATGCAACCCAATGGGGGTCGAACCTGCAAAATGTGTTCACAGTTCTCCTATACGTACCGGCAGCTGCCGGTACATTTTGGAGACCTGTGGCTGCAGCCCCGTACCTCACCTGTCCTGCTGCTGTCCCCGCCTCCTGTTCCTACGGCCCATCTGCTCCTCCGTCCGGCCATGGCTCCTCTGCCCCAGGCCTCGTCTTCATGCTGAGCCCTGATTGGGCAACGTCTTGCGCCTGACCTGGACTTTGCCCAATCATGGCTCTAATTCAATACTGAGCCCTGATTGGTCAAAGTCCTGCACCTGACCTTGACTTTGCCCAATCAGGGCTCAATATTGAATTAGAGCCCTGATTGGGCAAAATCCAGTTCAGGCGCAGGACTTTGCCCAATCAGGGCTCAGTCAGCATGAAGACGAGGCGTGGGGCAGAGGAGCCACGTCCGGACGGAGGAGGAACAGGAGGACTGAAGGCACGGGGGCCAGGGGGCTGCAGCCACCTGTTGCTGGTACATTTAGGAGAACTGTGAACGCATTTTGCAGGCATTTTTATTATGGAATGTCCGCGGTCGAACAGACCGCGAACATCCCATAATGTCGGTGTTTGCCGAACACTCGACCGGCAGCCCATCCCTAATAATCCCCACATTCGTGGAACATTCTATTCTTTCTAAGAGGCGTTCTCTAGATTTAACGATGCATTTAATAACCCTTACACTTTTTACTCTCCTTGACGTTTTTCGCCCTCTCTACATCCCGGCTTCTTTTTCTTTGGTCGCAAAGGCTCTTCAAAATGTGTCACCCTTCATTCTTTAATCTATACCTCGATTTACTGACTATGGTGGTAGAAAATTTTCCCTCGAGCTAGATCCATTAATACAGATACTCTTTGCGCTCGTACGGTCTGATTTCTGTTGTTTTTAATCGTCCTTTAAATTAATGGCGTCCTTTTTTGCCCAGTACAGTTAAAAGAATCTCTGCTCGTCCATTTGATATCATTATATGAATATCTTTATGCCAATCGGAGGTTTGGCGTAATGATAGCCAATGTGTCTACCCATACTGTTCCCTTTCATTTCGCCCCTTTGATTCCCTGGTTGTCTTTAAGGTCCTCTACCTCCCTCCATCAAATTCTCCAACTAAGGAAATATGGAAAGTTCTTGTAATTAATTCAGCTTTCATACCTTTGATGGGTCACATGTCACGGGGGGAGACGGCAGAGGGAGAACGTGAGTTTTATGAAAGAAACTGGAAAATAATTAGAGAGAATCGTGTTTTGGAGACCAAGGTGAGATCTTGGACCAGATCTCCTGCGCCGAGCCCAAGGAGGGGGGTAAGTATTGTGGGAAACGCGAAGAAGTATCTCTTTACGGAATCAGTGGTGGGTTCATTAAATTTGTATCACGCAGAGGGAAAAATGTCTTGTGCAGCACGTTTTTTACACATGCCTGGAATACTCATGTCTACTGCGAAAAGGAAAGGTCATGTGTCATTTTAAAGAATAATACGCTACAACGGGAAGTAAAATGAGTAAAGGATAATTTATTTATGCTGTTCATGGTATTTATTATGCAACGGGAAATCAAACAGAGACGTCGAACGGGCACAAAATGCAAAAATCAGCTGAGCGCAGCGTACAGAATAACAAAAGAGGAAAATCGGGGGAAAATGAAAAGGCTAGGGACATAAATATCGAGAGGTATTGTAAATGCAGGACCCCCTGTTTTCTTGAAATAAACAAAAAACTATCAAAAAGCAAAACCAAGCATCATACGGGTAAAGGGAGGCATGACATTAACTTTCATAACCTCTATGTCTTGACATGATCCCATTCTTTGACTGTGTCGTCCCTCCATCCTAGCTGTTTTGTAAGAATTGAGCCCATTAAACATACGACATGCTAGGGGGTCAGTGAGCCTCTTCAATGAAAGTCTATGTAGGGTTCCTGTGCCCTGTATGCTTCATGATCAGGTTTTTCATGAACCAACCAGTGCTAATGCCATGTCTCCCACACCACTGATAATGGCGCTAGGCAATGCTTAATTACGAGCTTAATGGGTCTGAAGACATGGATTCTGGTTGTTCTCACCCATCACAGAGTCAATATCCTGTCCCTACTCATTGTGCCATTGCCCTACAGTTTTGCCCCTCCCCTGGTGCCATTATCCTATCCCCCCCCCAGTTCTGGGTTAGGGGCTATATCATGGACCTGGAGCGGAAGGTCTTTGGTGAGTCTCTGGCACATCCCTCTCAGCTACACAGCCTCTGTCTTATTCTTCTCATGTCCAATTGTTTCTCTGCCATATTCCTCTCACCTTCCATTGTGCCTTTGCCATATTCTTCACCACTACCATGATACGTCTGCCCCATTCTACTCATGTCCCATTGTGCTTCCACCATATTCTTCTCACTTCCCATTGTGTCTCTGCCATATTCTTCTCACCTTCCATTGTGCCTTTGCCATATTCTTCACCACTACCATCATACTTCTGCCCCATTCTACTCATGTCCCATTATGCTTCCACCATATTCTTCTCACTTCCCATTGTGTCTCTTCCATATATTCTTCTCACCTCCCATTGTGCCTCGACCATATTATTCTCACCTCCCATTGTTTTCCCGCCATATTCTTCTCACCTCCCATTGTGCCTCCACCAAAGTCATCTCACCTCCCATTGTTCTTCCATCATATTCTTCTCACCTCTCATTTTGCCTCTGCCAAATTTTCTCACCTCCCATTGTTTCTTCACTACATCTTTTCAAATCTAATTGTGCCTCCAATATATCCTTCTCACTTCCCATAGTTTCTCTGCCATATTCTCCTCACCTACATTTGTTCCTCCGCCATATTCTTCTCATCTCCCATTCTTTCTCAGCTATCTTATCAAATCCAATTGTGCCTCCACTATATCCTTCTCACCTCCCATTGGTCCTCTGCCACATTCTTCTCACCCCCCCATGCTCAGTGATACATTGTGATCGGATGAGTGGAATGTTTATCAATTAAAGTACCTGAAATCTACCTGTGACTGTCCGGCACTTATAAATACCATAAATTCCCCATTCCTGCTGTGCGGATTTATTTATTTTTCTATATTTGGGGGCATGTTCATTACATTTTATGGCACAAACACTTTTTTCCATAAACCATGTTTTACCAGAAACAGTCAAGGGCATCAACTTAATAAACTGTGACCTTTAAATTCTAACGCAGGTTTGATGTAACATTTGCTTTTGCGCAATTATTTTGAGGAGTTTTAGTAATTGACCTGATTATTTTCTTTTCGTCGGTGATACATTTTTTTTTTACTATGTTACATCGT
This sequence comes from Leptobrachium leishanense, assembly GCA_009667805.1. Lineage (NCBI taxonomy): Eukaryota > Metazoa > Chordata > Amphibia > Anura > Megophryidae > Leptobrachium > Leptobrachium leishanense. Next base: position 382,958,980 of record CM019065.1, on the reverse strand, counting down.
ACACAACACAGCTGTTTCCCCCGGTTCCCTGAGTCACTCATAGAGAATGCCGCACAGAGTCCAAATCCCAAACTGCAGAGGATGTTCAGTTATATGTAAAACACCGCTTTGGAAGCAGTGGAGCTTGTCTGAATTTTTTTTTAAATAATCCTTCTTTTTAGTTTGAGTGAGATCTAGAACAAATACTTGTTTAAATAAATCCACTGCGTTAGATTGTCAAGAAAAGGATGGAATAAATAGTGTAATAATGAAATCCAACAATAACAGAGCAGGCTGGGCACAAAAAAATGAACTTAGCTGATAAAACTGGAATTTAAACTGTATATATATAAGATCGAACTGATGTATTTGGGGTCTTAACAAAAGAACCTTTTAATCAAAGCTGCATTAAAATCAACAACCGATGTTTCGGCTCATAAAAGAGCCTTTATCAGGGTTTGGGTCGAAATCCCTACAACCAGGTTCCCTAATGCCAAAATCCAGACGGCCAACTTCCCTACACAGACAACTCCCTGACGGCCAACTTCCCTACACAGACAACTTCCCTACACAGACAACTCCCTGACGGCCAACTTCCCTACACAGACAACTTCCCTACACAGACAACTCCCTGACGGCCAACTTCCCTACACGGCCAACTTCCCTACACAGACAACTCCCTGACGGCCATCTTCCAGACATCCAAAATCCCAGTGGCTAACACTAACCCTACTCCCTAACCCCCTAAACCTAGCCCTTACCCTAACCCCCTAAACCTAGCCCTAACCCTAATCCCCATAAACCTAGCCCTAAGCCTCTTAACCTAGCCCTAACCCCCCTAAACCTAGCCCCAACCCCCCTAAACCTAGCCCTAACCCCCTAAACCTATCCCTAACCCTAACCCCTAAACCTAGCCTTAACCCTAACCCCTAAACCTAGCCTTAACCCTAACCCTCTAAACCTAGCCCTAACCCCCTAAACCTAGCCCTAACCCTAACCCCCTAAACCCAGCCCTAATCCCCCTAAACCTAGCCCTAACCCTAATCCCCCTAAATCTAGCCCTAATCCACCTAAACCTAGCCCTAACCCCCTAAACCTAGCCCTAACCCCTGTAAACCTAACCCTAAGCCCAACCCCCTCTAAACATAGCCCTAACCCCCTCTAAACCTAGCCCTAACCCCCCTAACACTAACCCTACTCCCTAACCCCCTAAACCTAGCCCTTAACACTAATCCCCCTAAACCTAGCCCTAACCACCTTAAACCTAGCCCTAACCCTAACCCCCTAAACCTAGTCCTAACCCTAACCCCCGAAACATAGCCCCAACCCTCTAAACCTAGCCCTAACCCCCTAAACCTAGCTCTAACCCCCTAAACCTAGCCCTAACCCTAATCCCCCTAAACCTAGCCCTAACCCCCCTAAACCTAGCCCTAACCCCCTAAACCTAGCCCTTACCCCCTAAATCTAGCCCTAACCCTAACCCCTAAACCTAGCCCTAACCCCTCTAAACCTAACCCTAACCCCCTAAACCTAGCCCTAACCCCCCTAAACCTAGCCCTAACCCTAACCTCCCTAAACCTAGCCCTAACCCCACTAAGCCTAGCCCTAACCCTAACCCCCCTAAACCTAGCCCTAACCCTAACTCCCTAAATGTTAGAGTGATAGTATTAGGGTTAGCCACTGGGATAAGGGATTATGGATGTCTGGAAATTGGGCATGTACACTGTAGGGAATTTATATGTCCGGCACTTGTTCTGTCTGGAAGTTGGCCGTTGGGATGTTGGCATTAGGGAACCTGGCTGTAGGTATTTCATCCGGCACCCTCTTTATCAAGGTTCATAGAGCCTTGATAAAGGATCTTTTATGAGCCTAAACATTGGTTGTTGGATTCATTGTATTCTATCTATCTATCAATACTTCATGGCACAGATCCAAATATAATGAGACTGCTCCATGTCACACTGCCAGGTCAGCTAAGGCTGGGGTCAGACGAACGCAGCGCAAACGCACGTGCAGCCGCACTTTATCACGGCCGTAGTAGCAGCAGATGATGGCCAATGATGGGCAATATACGAAGTACGGCGCACGAAAGTGCGGCTGCGCAACGCAAGCGGCAAACAAATGCATTTTTTCGAGAACGTGATACCGCTAGTACTGACGTACAGACAGAGTGCGATGCGTCCGCTAGCGGCGTGTGTGCGTGATTAGGAGACGTCAGACGCTGTTCATGTCCGGCCAACATAACGTCCAGACGCAAAAAGGGTTTTATTGATGATTCGTACAAAATCACGGACGAAAATGCGCATCGTATGACCGCTATCGTGTATTCCGTGAAAAAATACGTCCATTCGTTCGAACGCACTTTTTCACGGACGACGTGAAAAATGCATTCGTCTGACCCTAGCCTAAATGGCCAATACCACCAAAAAATGCAATGTCCTTATTGTGTTTATTTGATGTTGCTGATATCTAACATGTGTGTTTTGTTTTGGATGTCGGCCAAGCCTCTGGGATCTCCCCCCGCCTACTGACGTCATCACGTGTGGAAGCGTGGACTCAATGACGTCAGTTCGGGAGTTAACCCCCTAGCTGCCACCTATGGTGGAGATAGGGGGGTCCAATGACCCCCCTATCTCCTGATCCGTGGCAGCTAGGGGTTAATGTTTGGTATCAATGGAACGGCCAGAGCATGGCCTTTCCAATGTTACCAAACATGATCGTGTTATATGTACATATTTTTTGTTAAAATAATAATAATAATAATAAAAAAATAAAATAAAAACAACAATTTTTTTATTAATGCAGCATTATTGTTCTCATTTCAATTATAATGTGAACAATGATGCTGCACTAACGATTGTTTTGGGGGGTTTTTAGGTAAAATCACGTAATTTCTCAGAAAAATAAAAGTAACGATTCCCAGTTCTAATTTTTTTAACAAGCACCACATAGAAAACATAACCGCAAAGGCTTGTGTGATAAAATTTACACGCTGCAGATGATTTAAAACACTAATTGTGTTGCATTTTTTGTTATAATAGTCAGGCAAAGCTGACGTATACATATAATAATTAGGGATGAGCCGAACACCCCCGAGTTCGGTTCGTATTCGAACCCGAAATTTCCAAATGTTCGAATCCGAACTCGAACCCAAACTCAATACAAGTCAATGGGGCTGAAAATTCGGTTTTTAGAGTGCCCTTCAAGAGGGCATATATGCTAGATATTTGCTATATGCTAGATATTTGCCATAAAAGGTTATGGGGGTCCGGGTAGTGCCCTGGGAACAGGAAACAGGGACAAAAAGTAAAAAAAAAACGTTTTTAAAGGGACAGTGAGTTTTCCATGAAATAAGGGTTAAAAATAAAAACGAAAAATTCCTTCAAATATCGTGCCTAGGAGGTCCCCATAACCTGCCCGTGAAGTGGTGGATTTCTAGGAGGTATAGAAACATTTAAAAACAAAAAAAAATATGTTTCAAATGACGGTAAATGCTTTTCCTTTAATCTATCCATAAACAACTGCTTGGGGCGGCAGTCTGTATGAAAAGAGGAGACATTTTCGGACACGTAGAAAAAGTTTAGTGATTTTTTGGCTAAATTATTGTGAAACTTATGCAGGCTTTGGATGAAAGTAACAATAGGTGCATTAAAATTGGTCCTTTAGCTTCGGCAACAGTGCCGTCACACCGTAACCCCTCTGAGGATGTGAATCTGATACAGGCGTCAGCGGCAGTGCACCCAAATATTGTGGTCTTGGTGCCAGGCCTGCAAGTACTATCATACAGTAACCCCTCTGTAGTATTGTGGAAGAATGCAGGGGTGGACCTTGCGGTCCTATATTAAAAAGATATGCATCTGGTAAAGGCGTTAGTGCACCCAGATATTGTGCTTTTGGTGCCAGGCCAGCAAGTGCATTCATACAGTAACCCCTCTGTGGTATTGTGGAAGAATGCAGGGGTGGACCATGCGGTCCTATATTAAAAAGATATGAATCTGGTAATGGGCGTCAGTGCACCCAGATAGTGTGCTTTTGGTGCCAGACTGCAAGGCCAGCAAGTACTATCATACAGTAACCCCTCTGTAGTATTGTGGAAGAATGCAGGGGTGGACCTTGCGGTCCTATATTAAAAAGATATGCATCTGGCAAAGGCGTTAGTGCACCCAGATATTGTGATTTTGGCGCCAGGCCAGCAAGTGCATTCACACCGTAACCCTTTTGTGGTATTGTGGAAGAGTGCAGGGTTGGACCCTGCAGTTCAAAAAATTAAAATGATATAAATCTGGCACAGGTGTCAGTGCAGCCAAATATTGTGCCTTTCATGGCAGCAAGTGCATTCACACTGTAACCCTTCTGTGGTATTGTGGAAGAGTGCAGGGTTGGACCCTGCGGTTCAAAAAATTAAAATGATATAAATCTGGCACAGGCGTCAGTGCAGCCAAATATTGTGCCTTTCATGGCAGCAAGTGCATTCACACCGTGACCCTTTTGTGGTGATGTGGAAGAGTTCAGTGCTGGAGGTTTTGTGAATTCAGAAGACATCCCCGATCTATTCCGTTACGTCAGCATCAGGGGATTGATAACTGCTGATCCAGGACTGATTCATTTTTATAAATGTCAGCCGGTCTACAGAGTCGGTGGACAGACGCACTCTTTTGTCTGTGACAAAACCTCCAGCGGCACTGAACGTCCTTTCAGAAAGCACGCTGGATGAAGGGCAACCTAGTAGCTGCATAGCATATTGGCTAAGTTCTGGCCAGTGATCCAATCTCAACACCCAGTAAGCCAGTGGATCATCTGCTGGAAAGGTATCCAGGTCTGCTCTTGCCCCTAGTTAGTCCTGCACCATATGGTGAAGACGCTGGCAATGGGTGCCTACATTTGACGTCCCTGGGCGTTGTGGACTAAAAAAAATAAAAAATGCATCAGTCAAGCGGCCCTGGCCTTCACCACTATTCCTCTGATCATCCACAGCCTCAGAAGCACGTGTGTCATCACTTGGTAACCTACCAGTGCCTGGAAAGGTATTACACAAGTGTCGCTTTAGAGCGCCCTCAAGTTTTTTCATCCTGTGCTCCCTCTGTGCGGGCAGGATGAGCTCTGCAACTTTACCCTTGTATCGTGGATCAAGAAGGGTTGCCAACCAGTAATGATCCCTCTCCTTGATAGCACGAATCCTGGGGTCCTTTAGCAGGCTTTGCATTATAAGGGAGCCCATGCAGCGTAGGTTGGAGGTGGCATTAGCTTCCGAGTCTTCCTGGTCAATGAGGATGACCCCATCGTGCACTTCCTCCTCCCAGCCACGCACTAGCCCTTGTGTTTCTGGGCACACGAAACCCTCCCTTGAGGAATCCCCACCTTCAATGCCCCCACTACATAAATATTCCTCCTCCTCCTCATCCTCCTCCTGTCTGATCTGAGTAGGACCTGCTGGAATGCTGTCTGCGGAAAGACTGGGGCCTTCAGAGCTAGGGAAGGCCTCCTCTTCCTCCCGCTGCTCTGCCTCTAGAGCCACATCTATAATTCCCCGCAGAGTGTGCTCCAGCAGGAACACTAAAGGAATTGTGTCACTGATGCATGCACTGTCCCTGCTCACCATCCTCGTTGCCTCCTCAAATGGTGACAGTACAGTGCATGCATCCTTGATCATCAGCCACTGCAGGGGTGGGGAAACCAAGTTGACCTGAACCTGTCCTTGTGCCATACTCACACAGGTACTCGTTGATGGCCCTCTGCTGCTTGTGCAGACGCTGCAGCATTGTTAATGTCGAGTTCCACCTGGTGGGCATGTCACAGATCAGATGGTTTGTGGGAAGGTGGAATTCTCTTTGAATTTCTGCCAGGCGAACGCTTGCTGGGAATGACCGTCTGAAGTGGCTGCAGACTTTTCTGGCCTGGCTGAGAAGCTCTGGCAGCCCTGGGTACTTGGTTAGGAAACGCTGTACCACTAGATTTAGGACGTGTGCTAGGCATGGTACATGCGTCAATTTACCCTTGCGTAGGGCGGAGAGAAGGTTGCTGCCATTATCACAGACGATCATTCCCAGCTGAAGCTGGCGTGGTGTTAATCATCTCTGCACCTGGCCCTGCAGAGCTGACAGAATTTCTGGTCCGGTGTGGCTCCTGTCCCCTAAACAAACCAGCTCAAGCACAGTATGGCTTCTTTTTGCTTGAGCCATTGCGTAGCCCCTGTCAGGCGTTGGTTTAACTGCCACTTCGCCAGAGACAGAGAAGGAGGAGGAGGAAGAGGGAGAGGTGGAGGTGGAGCAGACAGACCTCATACAAGCAGCTTTCTGGAGGCGTGGTGGATGAACAAGCTCCAGCACAGAGCCCCATCTTGGATCCCTCCCAGCTGCAATCAGAGTTACCCAGTGTGCCGTGAAGGAAATGTAACAACCCTGCACATGCTTGCTGGACCACGTTTCTAAAGTCACATGCACCTTGCTGCTGACTGCCTTTCCCAATGACTCGATAACATTGTCTTCCACGTGCTGGTATAGTGCTGGAATGGCCTTGCGTGAAAAGTAATGGCATTTTGGAACCTGCCACTGTGGTACAGCACATTCAGCAAATTCACGGAAGGGAGCAGAGTCCACCAGCTGGAAAGGCAGCAGCTGCAATGTGAGTAATTTTGCTAAGCTGGCATTTAGACACTGTGCTTGGGGATGGTTGGGAGTATATTTTTTCTTACGCTGCAGCAGATGCGGCCATGTAATCTGACTGCGTAAATCTTCAGATGATGGGATGCTGTCACATTATGAGGAAGGACCTGGTACATCCATTACTGTAGCATCATCCCTGTCAGTGGAGGTTGTAGGCAATGACATGGCAGGACATACAGTGGGGGTAGAGACAGATGAGGAGGAGGAGGAGGACCTACGCAAAGTTTTGCGCCAACGGGTATGTGTGGTAGGAGGTCATATGTCACCTCAAGCACGTGGTACCCAAGTGTCCAGTGTCTTTCCCACGCTTAAACCTCATCTGACATAGATTACAAATAGCAACGGTGGGGTCTGCTGCACATTTCTTAAAGAACTCCCAGCAGACAGCAGAGTTCCTCCGTGTGTGCTTTGAGACAGCAGCGCTCTGCACCGGAGCAGCTCTGACATCTGATGCCTTGGACTGGCTAGTGCTATGGTTGGTCATAGAGGATGTTGTGCCTCGTGCTTGCTGTGCCTCCTCCTCCTCCCCCTCCTCCTCACTTGATTCCTCTGTTCGATCTGGCACCCAGGTGGAGTCAGTGTCCTCATCATCAATGTCATCTTCACCCCCTATCTCCTCGTCACTGGAGCCAACTTGGCAGTATGCTGCAGCTGCTGGGGCACCATGAGTGCCAGTTATTTGTGTGTCATCACTGGCACCCCCTTCCTCTAGGTTGATTATACTCCCTTCCTCAACCTCAGAGATGGAATCAGAGCACTGTACTTGCTGCGCCTCCTCAAGCAGCATGTCACTGTCATTGTAGTCAAACAATTCAGCTGACTCCTCCGTGTGTGATAGCGAGGCTACGGCAGGAGTAGTTGTGGACATGGAGGCTGCATTAGATGCTTTGGCAGCTGAGCTGGACTGTAAAGCACTACAAGCCTGGCTGGCAGAGGACTCGGAGGATGAGGATGGCCTGGTTAGCCAATCCACCAAATCCTCTGTTTGTTGCTGCTGCTTAAGAAGACGGTCAGCACCAGTTAGAAAGGACAAGCGTGCCCCTGCAGAGGATGCACCACGTCCACCACGACCATAGGCACAGCCTCCCGACACAGGGGCTGATTGCCCTCTTATCTGTGTCTGGGAGCGTCTGCCTGTCCTTTTTGTTCTTTCAGACATGGTGAGTGATATATAGATTAAATATATACAGAACTCTGATTCAACTCTGGTATAAAGATTAAAGATTTACAGAACTCTGGTATAATTCAGTGAGACACCCTGATAGCTGGCAGCCAGTGACAAGACACAGATTACAATTCCCTCCTATATATAAGTGTGACCCCCTGATGGGTGGCAGTGAGAAGCCACAGATTACAATTCGCATAAATCTGCTAGAAGTATGTGGGACCCCCTGATGGGTGGCAGTGAGAAGACACAGATTACAAGTCTCAGAAACCTCCTATAAATCAGTGTGACCCTCTGATGGGTGGCAGTGAGAAGCCACAGATTACAAGTCTCAGAAACCTCCTATAAATCAGTGTGACCCTCTGATGGGTGGCAGTGAGAAGCCACAGATTACAAGTCTCAGAAACCTCCTATAAATCAGTGTGACCCCCTGATGGGTGGCAGTGAGAAGCCACAGATTACAAGTCTCAGAAACCTCCTATAAATCAGTGTGACCCCTTGATGGGTGGCAGTGAGAAGTCACAGATTACAAGTCTCAGAAACCTCCTATAAATCAGTGTGACCCCCTGATGGGTGGCAGTGAGAAGCCACAGATTACAAGTCTCAGAAACCTCCTATAAATCAGTGTGACCCCTTGATGGGTGGCAGTGAGAAGCCACAGATTACAAATCTCAGAAACCTCCTATAAATCAGTGTGACCCCCTGATGGGTGGCAGTGAGAAGCCACAGATTATAAATTCTCAGAAACCTCCTATAAATTAGTGTGACCCCCTGATGGGTGGCAGTGAGAAGCCACAGATTTCAAGTCTCAGAAACCTCCTATAAATCAGTGTGACCCCCTGATGGGTGGCAGTGAGAAGCCACAGTTTACAAATCTCAGAAACCTCATATAAATCAGTGTGACCGCTTGATGGGTGGCAGTGAGAAGCCACAGATTACAAGTCTCAGAAACCTCCTATAAATCAGTGTGACCCCCTGATGGGTGGCAGTGAGAAGCCACAGATTACAAGTCTCAGAAACCTCCTATAAATCAGTGTGACAACCTGATGGGTGGCAGTGAGAAGCCACAGATTACAAGTTTCCCCCAGTAGCGTGGCAGACCGGCAGTAAGAACACACAACAACAATCTCTTATGAAATCTCCTCTCAAATGCGTGCTGAAGCGCTGCGTGGAAACCTTATATAGTGTGCTGCGGGGCTTAGCTCTGTGAGCCCATGATTGACTCAGGACTCTGAGCCGTGATTGGCATAATGTTGAACCTGTCTTGCACCAGACCTGTGGTCAGGTGCAAGGCTGTAGCCAATTATGAGCTTCAAGCCAGTGGGAAAGTGCATTGTGGTCCATTGTGGTGCATTGTGGTCGAACATGTGGTGAGCACCCGGAAATGTTCGGAGTTCGCGAGCAGACCGAACAGGCTAAGTTCGGTCCGAACTCCGAACCGTCCGAACCGAACAGCTCATCCCTAATAATAATGAAATATTATGAATCTGCCGAGTCTGCCGGAAAGAACGATATATAATATGTCTGTGTTGTATAATTAAACGTGACTTCAAATTGTGTTTAAACATGATGAGCGAAAGCGGTAAAAATTTGTTCAGCACACAGGGGGTGAAATGGCTCAGCAGCTAAAGGGTTAAAAACCTAAATTTTTCATTCTTACATACATTTACTTCAAACAAAACAGAAAACAGCAGCATGTGTTTTATAATGTGTTTCATAAGGTGGTTTATAATGTGTTTTATAATGCATTTCATAAGGTGGTTTATAATGTGTTTTATAAGGTGGTTTATAATGTGTTTTATAAGGTGGTTTATAATGTGTTTTATAATGTGTTTTATAAGGTAGTTTATAATGTGTTTCATAAGGTGGTTTATAATGTGTTTTATAAGGTGGTTTATAATGTGTTTCATAAGGTGGTTTATAATGTGTTTTATAAGGTGGTTTTGTTTGTATTGCACAAATAATCTAGTTACAGTTTATGTAAGTGGTAGTGTCCCTTTAAGGGGTGGTGATGGAGGACCACCATATCAGGACCTTGTCATGGCCAGCCCATCTCCAGACCTGAACCCCACTGAAAACTTCTGGAATGTGATCAAGCTCACAAACCATCAAACAACAAAGCCGAGCTGCTTGCATTTTTGTTCCAGGACTGGCATAAAGTCAAGCTGTGTGAAAACCTGGTGAAGAGCGAGCCGAGACGCATGAAAGCTGTGACAGGAACTCAGGGTTATTATTCCACCACGTACTGATCTCTGAATCCTCAAGAGTTAAAACATTATTATTGTGCAGCTTAAAAATGGATGAGAACTTGTTTTCTTTGCATTATTCAAGGTCTAAAACCATTTCATCATTTGTTGTCATTTTGACCATTTGTCGTTTTCTGCAAAGAAATGCCCAGAATAATAATATTGGGGTTTGGGAGGAGCAGCGACAGTCATTTATAAAAGAAAAACAAAAATATTCTATATCCCCAAACACATGCCTAGAAATATCAAAAACACAGAAAATGGTCATTTTGTTGCGGTCTCCTTGTTTTATTCCAGAGCTGTGTAGCTACAGTATATAAATATATCACGTACCAAATTCCTAGCACTACACTTTAACCCCTTCACTCCCAGACTCAAGTTAATGTGATTTTGCATTGTAATACATCGAAAAGCACTCGTTAACGTATCGATCTCATTTGCATACATTTTAAAGCAAGATTAGTGTGTCCTCTGTGGAGAAATTAAAGTCTTTCTTTTCTCTCTCTCCAGTCACCCAGGATGTACTTGAAAACAAGAGAAATCTCAATGTATCCTTCCTGTTAAATAAATTACTGTAAAACAAGCTGCAAGGAGCAGTCCCAAACCTAACTCTAACAAAAAGTTCAACAAACTTTATTGCTGCCTTACAGCAGCCAGGGAGAGGGCAGAATACAGGGAGCGCTGTGGGGTCACTCACTCACTGCTGTACAGGGTTAAGGTTCAGAGGGTTATAATGAGTGTAAATCCCTGTACAGTACAGATGCAAGGTGTTGCTGTAATTGCCATACACAGGCATTATGCAGCACATATCGATACAAGGTGCTGCTGTAATTTCCATACACAGGCATTATGCAGCACATACAGATACAAGGTGTTGCTGTAATTGCCATACATAGGCATTATGCGGCACATACATATACAAGGTGTTGCTGTAATTGCCATACACAGGCATTATGCAGCACATACAGATACAAGGTGTTGCTGTAATTGCCATACACAGGCATTATGCAGCACATACAGATACAAGGTGTTGCTGTAATTGCCATACACAGGCATTATGCAGCACATACAGATACAAGGTGTTGCTGTAATTGCCATACACAGGCATTATGCAGCACATACAGATACAATGTGTTGCTGTAATTGCCATACACAGGCATTATGCAGCACAAACAGATACAATGTGTTGCTGTAATTACCATACACAGGCATTATGCAGCACATACAGATACAAGGTCTTACTATAATTGCCATACACAGGCATTATGCAGCACATACAGATACAAGGTGTTGCTGTAATTGCCATACACAGGGATTATGCAGCACATACAGATACAAGGTGTTGATGTAATTGCCATACACAGGCATTATGCAGCACATACAGATATTGCATTGCTAATAATCTCATTCTGATCATTACAAACCCCCATAAGCAGGAGATCTCACCCTTTTATTATCTGTCTGCAGCACATTTACTGACACAAAGGCCATTTCTACCTGTATGCTGATAATGCAGACCCTGTGTGACATTGTAAGAAAAAAAGGGATGCCATCTAGAGTTTTGAACCTTTCATCCCAGCAATATTTGTGTAAAGGCTAAATGAATAAAGTAAATATTAAAAATGCGCAAATTTACATTATTTTAATTGTTTAAATTAAAACAATAATTTCTGTGCGAAATTTATATTTTATCCTACATTTAATTATTGACTTTGCATTCCATCTTTCAAATTGATGTTACGATAAAATGACTTTCAAGTAAGAGGACTTGCTGTGAAGGGGATAATATAGGTTTAAATATTTTAAAACATAATAATTCATCTAATAATACTAACAGTATATATATATATATATATACAGTATATGTAAAAATCCACAGGAATTCCAATTAGCCACATAGAGAAGCTGTGCAGTGAATAGCAGAGCCTGTGTCTGGCCTGTGTCAGATTCCATGTGAATGATTATTGTGTGTGAACTTGGGAAACAGCGGAGGACGGGTCCCAGTCTGGAAATTCCTGACAATTAAGCCCCACGGTATTCATGTATCAAACAGGCACAGCAGAAGAAAAATGGGAAGGATTATTTTTTAATGTCGCAAGTCCGGGTGCTGTTTTTCTGGAAGGAGGCAATATGGAAGAATTCCATTACACGTACGAAGCCATTAAAGGGAACTGTTTATGCAGGTCGGACGTTTGTCCTGACATATTCTAAATATGGAAGAAAAAAAATGGTCGGTGCTAACTGACAAAAAGCAGAACACAACGGAATTCTCACTTATATTTTGTATCTTTCTCAGAAATTTTATAGATAGACCTAATGCAGCTGCACGAAGCGTAATCTTATGATTATCCATACGCATGTATATGCATCTGTATCTCGGACGGACTCCATGATAGGTTTATTAGCTGCTTTGGATGTGCGAGGGAGAATATACTTGTTTGTAGCCACAGAATGCAACACGGTGCACTTGACTTTTCTGTCTGAAATTGTCTGTGATATACCTTTAGTAACCCTAACTCTAAAAGCAACTCTTGACTGGGGTTATTTTTAGTGCTAGGATTACGTTAGGGTTAGGGTTAGGATTATGGTTATTTTTAGGGTTAGGATTGGGATTAGGGCTATTTTTAGTGCTAGGATTACTTTAGGGTTAGGGTTGGGATAATGGTTATTTTTTAGGTTTATGGTAATTTTTAGGGTTAGGGTTATTATTGGGGTTAGAGTTGGGACTAGGTCTAGGGTTAGGGTTGAGATTAGGGTTATTTTTAGGGTTGGAATTAGGATTATTTTTAGGGTTAGAGTTACTTTTAAGGTTAGGAATGGGGTTAGGGTAATTTTTGTGGATAGGCATTGGTTTTAGGGTTATTTTATGTTAGTTTTAAGGTTAGGAATGGGGTTCGGCTTACTTTTAAGATTAGACTTGGGATTCAGGGTTATTTTAGGGCAGGGGCGGACTGACAACTAATGGGGCCCCCGGGCAATAGGAGGTCATGGGGCCCCCTTGTTCTTCACCCACAGGAGGCCACACCCATAAAAAACCCACCCCCTACAACGCAACATCCACAAGTACATTATTATGCTAAAGAATTCATTTCTGAACTCCTCAAACTAACCTTTTTGAAAATCCACTTGGACCCAGCAGTGAATTGTGCCCCCCCTCCATACTTAGATGGCCACCGCACTGCTGCAGTAGCCATCACCCACTCATTGCAGCTAAGGCTACACCCCGGCACAGAAAGACCCTGTGGAAAATGTGGGAAACTGCCGATCACTTTAACAGATACTGTACATTGCAGCTCACACGTGGATATATATTGCCCCAGAAGCTCAAACATGGATATATATTGCCCCAGCAGATCACACATGGATATATATTGCCCCCAGTAGCTCAAACATGGAGATATATTGCCCCAGCTCACACATGGATGTATAATGCCCAGCTCACACATGGATGTATAGTGCCCAGCTCACACATGGATGTATAGTGCCCAGCTCACACATGGATGTATAGTGCCCAGCTCACACATGGATGTATAGTGCCCAGCTCACACATGGATGTATAGTGCCCACCTCACACATGGATGTATACTGACCCCAGCAGCTCGGTTTCGTAAGGGACCACGGCGGCGGCGCTCCAGCGTGCCTTCCTGGGCCCCACGTGCACCCTGCATTGAAGCCGCCCACTCACATGAAGCGCGCACGTGGGGCCCAGGAAGGCACGCTGGAGCGCGCCGCCGTGATCCCTTACAAAACCGGGCCCCCACTGAGCCGCGGGCCCTCGGGTAGCGCCCGAGTGCCCGATGGGTCAGTCCGCCCCTGTTTTAGGGTTATTATTTAGATTAGGATTGAAGTTAGGGTTATTTTTAGGGCTGGAATTAGGATTATTTTTAGGATTAGATTAGTTTTAAGGTTAGTATTGAGGATAGAGTTATTCTTAAAGTTAGGCTTTGATTTTAGGGTTAATTTAGGGTTAGGGTACTTTTTAGAGTTAGGGTTATTATTAGGGCTAGATTTGGGACTAGGGTTATTTTAGGGCTATGGTTAATTTTACAGTTAAGGTTATTATTAGGATTTGAGTTGGGTACTGGGATTATATTTAGGGTTAAGGTTTATTTTAGTTCAGGGTTGTGGTTAGGATTATTTCCAGGGAAAGGGTTTTGGTTGGGGTCATTTTTAGGGTTAGGATTATTTCCAGGGTAGTGTTATATAACGTTAGGGTTGTTTTAGGGTTATGTTATTCTTAGAGTGTGGAGTTAGGGTTAAGGTTAAGTTGGGGCTTTAGGCTCAGGGTTATTTTAGAGTTATTTATTTGCAGGTATAGGTATATGGTTAGATTTATTTATAGATTTTGCGTTATGGTTATTTTTAAGGTTAGGTTTAGATTTTCAGCGCTAAAGCAATCGTAATATTAAAATTGAGGGAAATCAGTGCGATTTTTATTTTCCCTATTTCACTGCGAAAAAATCCATTTATCAACACCTTTCAGCACTTGTTTTTTTTTTATTCGCCTTACCGATAGTTTAAAATTGAATCTCTAAAGCGGAAATTTCCATTAAAGAGCATAGGTGCGAGAGCCGATAACTGAGCTTAATTTTTTAATTGGGAATTGAAAGGCTGGTATGCCCTTATTTAAATCTCCTGAACTGAAAAATGGAGAATTTCAGTCGAAAATACACTTCAGCAATCAGGCTGTATTAAATTGAGTCCTTTGTTCTCTGACGTCATTGATCGCAGCATTAAAACTGGTTGTGCTGGGCTTAGGGCAGCATTGAGAGGCATGAGAAGGAACATTGATTTTCTGATAGTACAGCGAGCATTTGGGATTTTTGCTTATTTTCTCTTTTATTTGAGTCTGTTCACGAGGTGTAAACATGTAACACAGTGACTATATACAGAATGCACCTGTAAACATGTAACACAGTGACTATATACAGAATGCGCCTGTAAACATGTAACACAGTGACTATATACAGAATGCACCTGTAAACATGTAACACAGTGACTATATACAGAATGCACCTGTAAACATGTAACACAGTGACTATATACAGAATGCGCATGTAAACATGTAACACAGTGACTATATACAGAATGTACATGTAAACATGTAACACTGTGAGTGTATACAGAATGCACCTGTAAACATGTAACACAGTGACTATATACAGAATGCTCCTGTAAACATGTAACACAGTGACTATATACAGAATGCACCTGTAAACATGTAACATAGTGACTATATACAGAATGCACCTGTAAACACATAACATAGTGACTATATACAGAATGCACCTGTAAACATGTAACACAATGAATATATACAGAATGCACCTGTAAGCACATAACATAGTGACTATATACAGAATGCACCTGTAAACATGTAACACAGCGACTATATACAGAATGCACCTGTAAACATGTAACATAGTGACTATATACAGAATGCACCTGTAAACATGTAACACAGCGACTATATACAGAATGCACCTGTAAACATGTAACACAATGAATATATACAGAATGCACCTGTAAGCACATAACATAGTGACTATATACAGAATGCACCTGTAAACATGTAACATAGTGACTATATACAGAATGCGCCTGTAAACTAGGGATGAGCCGAACACGCCCGAGTTCGGGTTCGTACCCGAACCCGATCTTTCCAAATGTTGGAATCCGAATCCGAATCTGAACTCGAACTCAATACAAGTCAATGGGGCTGAAAATTCGGTTTTTAGAGTGCCCTCCAAGAGGGCATATATGCTAGATATTTGCCATAAAAGGTGTATGGGGGTCCGGGTAGTGCCCTGGGGGACAGGAAACAAGGACAAAAAGGTTTAAAAAAAACGTTTTTAAAGGGACAGTGAGTTTTCCATGAAATAAGGGTTAAAAATAAAAACAAAAAAATTCCTTCAAATATCGTGCCTAGGAGGTCCCCATAACCTGCCCGTGAAGTGGCGGATTTCTAGGATGTATAGAAACATTTAAAAACAAAAAAATGACATTTCAAATGACGGTAAATGCTTTTCCTTTAATCTATCCATAAACAACTGCTTGGGGTGGCAGTCTGTATGAAAAGTTTAGTGATTTTTTGGCTAAATTATTGTGAAACGTATGCAGGCTTTGGATGAAAGTAACAATAGGGGCCTTTAGCGTCGGCAACAGTGCCGTCACACCGTAACCCCTCTGAGGATATGAATCTGATGCAGGCATCAGTGGCAGTGCACCCAAATATTGTGCTTTTGGTGCCAGGCCTGCAAGTACTATCATACAGTATCCCTCTGTAGTATTGTGGAAGAATGCAGGGGTGGACCATGTGGTCCTATATTAAAAAGATATGATTCTGGTCAAGGCGTCAGTGCACCCAGATATTGTGCCTTTGGTGCCAGACTGCCAGGCCAGCAAGTGCATTCATACAGTAACCCCTCTGTGGTATTGTGGAAGAGTGCAGGGTTGGACCCTGCGGTTCAAAAAATTAAAATGATATAGATGTGGCACAGGCGTCATTGCAGCCAAATATTGCACCTTTCATGGCAGCAAGCGCATTCACACCGTAACCCTTTTGTAGTATTGTGGAAGAGTTCAGTGCTGGAGGTTTTGTGAATGCAGAAGAGGACATCCCCGATCTATTCCGTTACGTCAGCATCAGGGGATTGATAACTGCTGATCCAGGACTGATTCATTTTTATAAATGTCAGCCGGTCTACAGAGTCGGTGGACAGACGCACTCTTTTGTCTGTGACAAAACCTCCAGCAGCACTGAACGTCCTTTCAGAAAGCACACTGGATGAAGGGCAACCTAGTAGCTGCATACCATATTGGCTAAGTTCTGGCCAGTGATCCAATCTCAACACCCAGTAAGCCAGTGGATCATCTGCTGGAAAGGTATCCAGGTCTGCCCTTGCCCCTAGGTATGCACCATGCACCAGTAAACATGTAGCACAGTGACTATATACAGAATGCACCTGTAAACATGTAACAGTGACTATATACAGAATGCACCTGTAAACATGTAACACAGTGACTATATACAGAATGCACCTGTAAACATGTAACATAGTGACTATATACAGAATGTGCCTGTAAACATGTAACATAGTGACTATATACAGAATGCCCCTGTAACACATGTAACACAGTGACTATATACAGAATGCACCTGTAAACATGTAACACAGTGACTATATACAGAATGCACCTGTAAACATGTAACATAGTGACTATATACAGAATGCACCTGTAAACATGTAACATAGTGACTATATACAGAATGTGCCTGTAAACATGTAACATAGTGACTATATACAGAATGCCCCTGTAACACATGTAACAGTGACTATATACAGAATGCACCTGTAAACATGTAACACAGTGACTATATACAGAATGCACCTGTAAACATGTAACATAGTGACTATATACAGAATGGGCCTGTAAACATGTAACACAGTGACTATATACAGAATGCTCCTGTAAACATGTAACATAGTGACTATATACAGAATGCACCTGTAAACATGTAACACAGTGACTATATACAGAATGCACCTGTAAACATGTAACACAGTGACTATATACAGAATGCACCTGTAAACATGTAACATAGTGACTATATACAGAATGCACCTGTAAACATGTAACATAATGACTATATACAGAATGCACCTGTAAACATGTAACATAGTGACTATATACAGAATGTGCCTGTAAACATGTAACATAGTGACTATATACAGAATGCCCCTGTAACACATGTAACACAGTGACTATATACAGAATGCGCCTGTAAACATGTAACATAGTGACTATATACAAAATGCACCTGTAAACATGTAACACAGTGACTATATACAGAATACACCTGTAAACATGTAACATAGTGACTATATACAGAATGTGCCTGTAAACATGTAACATAGTGACTATATACAGAATGCACCTGTAAACATGTAACACAGTGACTATATACAGAATGCGCCTGTAAACATGTAACATAGTGACTATATACAAAATGCACCTGTAAACATGTAACACAGTGACTATATACAGAATACACCTGTAAACATGTAACATAGTGACTATATACAGAATACACCTGTAAACATGTAACACAGTGACTATATACAGAATACACCTGTAAACATGTAACATAGTGACTATATACAAAATGCACCTGTAAACATGTAACACAGTGACTATATACAGAATACACCTGTAAACATGTAACATAGTGACTATATACAGAATACACCTGTAAACATGTAACATAGTGACTATATACAGAATGCTCCTGTAAACATGTAACATAGTGAATCTATTTCCTACATATTTATTTTCTGGGTTAATCTGTATATTTGTGTTTTGTTTTTAATATCTTGCATTTTATTGCTTTGTATTTCTGTAACAATTCAATGTTCTTGAACCCAGGACATACTCAGGGTTATTCAGAGAGCATGAAAAGCAGGAGAATAACTGGAGAATGAAAAATTCTAGGTCAAAATAGCCAAACCAGAAAAATTCTCCCTTTCATCTCACTTTCCAAATCGGCTATTTTGACCTAGAATTTTTCCTTCTCCTCCTTTTCATGCTCTCTGAATAACCCTGACTGAAAACGAGAGAAATCTCAATGTATTCTTCCTGGTAAAATCCTTTATAAATAAATGGAATATCTTTTTATATGTATATGTTACGGTTAGATTAACGTCACTTCGGGCTTTAACCGTAACATATACGCTGTAACTATATTTTGCTCATAATATTTCTTTAAGTTACGCGTTGGTCGGGTATTAGGCTGGGGTCAGACTAGCGCACTTTAAACGTGCGTTCTGGCGCACTTAATTACGGCTGCACTAGCAGCAAATGGCGGGCAATGACGGCCAATATACGAAGTACGGTCGCACGAAAGTCCGGCTGCGCAACGCAAGTGGCAAACGAACACATTTTGTCGAGAACGTGATACAGCTAGTACTGACGTACGGAGTGCGCTGCGTCCGCTAGCGGCGTGTGTGCGTGATTAGGAGATGTCAGACACTGCTAATGTCCGGCCAACATAACGTCCAGACACAAAAAGTGTTTTATTGATGATCCGTACAAAATCACGAACGCAAATGCGCATCGTATGACCGCTATCGCGTATTCCGTGAAAAAATGCGTCCATTCGTTCGAACGCACTTTATCACAGACAACGCGAAAATGCGTTCGTCTAACCCTAGCCTAAGATCCACACGGCGGCAGAGACCTTTATCACAGCATTTTTACAGATATTTTGGCTTGTGGGTTTTTCTCTAATTTGTCTGGGGTAACCAAGAACTTCCTGTTATTAAAGTGTCCTGGTGGTGGCGGTGGTTTTTACAATCGACTCAGTGCGGCTGGTGTTACCAGGGGGACTTTATAACATAGTTTTGGGTCTATTGCAGATGGACAGGGATTTTTTTAACCCTTGCCCCACTGCATTCTGTGACCCCCCCTTGCATCTGTTACAACCCCCTGTAATACTTGGTTGTGTCGGCTTTCGCTGTGATTGCAGCACGCATTCGCCGCGGCATCGTGTCGATAAGCTCCTGCGATGTCACAGCATTTATTGGCGTCCAGAGTGGCATTAATTTGTTGCCAAGATCTTGTATTGATGATGGGAGAGTCGCAGCGCTGCGTAAAGTCTTCTCCAGCACATTATCCCAAAGATTAACCTCAATGGGGTTAAGGTCTGGACTGTGCGGTGGCCAATCCATGTGTGACAAATGATGTCTCATGCTCCCTCAACCACTCTCGCACAATTTGAGCCCGTTGAATCCTGGCGTTGCCATCTTGGAATATGTCTGCTGTGCCATCAGGGGAGAAAACACACATTGATGGAGAAACCTGCTCATTCAGTATATTCAGGGAGTCACATGACCTCATTTTTTGGGCCATAACGTTGCTGAACTTAGACCTGACCAGCTGAAGCCACCTCAGATCATAACAGGTTTTACATAGGGTGGCCATATCAGCCATGTGTAAAGGGACACATATTGCGATTTCATGCAGAGGGGAGCACAGGGAAAAGTGCTGCCCTGCAACATGTATAATTCATATGCTACAGGAAGGAAATCAAGGCAGGTCATCTGGGAATCCTCTTTGATTTCTTACCTGCAGCGTATGGATTCTACATGCACTGCCCCTCAGCATGAATAAAGTATATGTGTCCCTTTAAACATGGCTGATATGGCCAGAGCTGCTGCTTGATGAAACTTTATGAACTGTATTTAAATGCATAAACGATAGAAGACAGGGACGAGACCATGTGGGAGTAAAATGTACGATGGAGCAATATGGTGGAGAGGAAGCGAGGGAGAAACCTTGGCAGGACAGCGCAGAGATCAAGCCGGGTCAGCAATGAATCTTCTTGGAAAGGTCACCATGTGGACGACATAAGCCGTCTTGTAGAAGATCATTTCCTTTAAGGAAGAAGCAGAGGAGATCTGGAAAGGGCCGGCTACGTGACGAGAACCGAAAAACCCACATAATTATGACACAGTAGAATAAGAGAAGAGGATGAGGTTCTATTTGTAGAATGAACACATTTCAAAAGAGAATGTTTTGGTAAAGATGGTCGGAGTGGAGCGCAGTGATGTGGATTCGATACGTGGGATTTTGATGCCTTTTTTCATGCTATTTATACGGATAAATAACCCGTCATGGGAGGGAATGGGGAACATTTAAACCTAAACGCTATAGGGGTTACTCACAGAGTCGCCGATATTTCGGTGCTCTCTCATTCCCTGCATTTTGGGGAATCAAATTTCCCGATCCTGCGGTCAATTCAGCATTCGCCGCAGGGTCCCTGGAGTGCAGGGGAGGGACTCGAAAATCCACTGCAAAACCACCGCAAATCTGCCAAAAAGCAGTATTGGATCACTTGGAACCGCCGCCAAAAACCATGCCGAACATGTCAAGAAAAAACCGACATTCCTACAGCGCAGCGCCAAAAGTCGACAAGCCGATGTAAGGGGTAAGAAAACAAAAATATTGGAGGTGTCAAACGTGAAACCCTGTTCACAAAAAACTACTGAACGAAAATGTCTGGAATTTACATAGAAGATCCAAGGAATGATAATAAAAAGGGCTGTTACAGGAAGAAGAAGAAACGCTTTTTAAAAAAATGGGAAAAGAATTTGCTGAAAAAATTCCGAAAAATGCCTAAAAGATCCAAAAAATCAATAAAGAGACTTTTTGCTGCAGATTAAAATAATAAACGGTTTATAAGATATTGGATAAAAACAGGAATATTTTTAACATTGAAGCCTATGGGATTCGCCTGAATAAACCTGCCGAATGAAAACACCGAACAGCAGGGCACTTCGGCAACTTTTCTCTGCTGTTCAGTGTCTCTGAATACATTAACCATTGCTTCTCTATGGGGGATTTCACTGCCGTCGAACAGGCACCGTACCTGCTGGCAATTCGCCAAAATATGGCGAACTGCCTGCTCTCTGAATAGCCGAATGGCCCCGAAATGTCACCGTACGCTGAATTTCAGTGTCCGGTTACATTTCGGAAGCATTTCGGACCTCTCTGAATAACCCCTTTAATCTACCTAGACTTGTGCACCAATTTTTTTTCGGTTCGATTCGGTTTGGTTCGTTCGTATTTTATAAATTTTTTCGTTTCGGCTCATTTCGGCCGATTTGCGTTTCGGTTCGTTTCGTTTTCGGTTCGTTTTTCGTATCGACTTTTTTCGGAATTTCGGAAATTTTCGTGTTTTTCGTAACGTCTGTTCTCCTCGTTTCAAAGTGTCTATTCGTTTAGACGTAAACTAATGGTTTTTCGTATCCGATATTTCTGTCGATACGATAATTCTGTCGATATGATAATTCTGCCATTGATATTTCTCATGTTTTACAAGAAGGATACATTGAGATTTCTCTGGTTTCACAAGAAGGATACATTGAGATTTCTCTGGTTTCACAAGAAGGATACATTGAGATTTCTCTGGTTTTGCAGGAAGGATACATTGAGATTTCTCTGGTTTTGCAGGAAGGATACATTGAGATTTCTCTGGTTTTGCAGGAAGGATACATTGAGATTTCTCTGGTTTTGCAGGAAGGATACATTGAGATTTCTCATGTTTTACAAGTAGGATACATTGAGATTTCTCATGTTTTCCAAGAAGGATACATTGAGATGGGAATGATACAAAATTACAGAATCAGCGATATAACCAAAAAATATGTTGTCCGAAATTACTGAAATGAAACCGAAATCAGGAATGGAGCCGAAATTACGAATGAAACGAAAATGATTTTCGATTTTACCCACTTCTAGTCCATTCGAAAATTCCGAACAAATTTTCGTTTCGTTTCGTAAATTTTTTCGGATCTGCCGTTTTCGGATCTGAAAATTTTTGTAAAATCGGCCGAATCCGAATGCACGAATCGGGAAATTTCGTGAAAATTCCGAAATTCCGAAACCCGAAACCCACATCCCTATAATCTACTCACTAGGCTTTTGTTTTGTTTTGTTTGATGTATTGTTACTGTTACACTATTGACGATGTTGTTTTGTACTTTTCACATTTATTTTTTAGTCACTCAGAGATTTGCTCATCGAGCCGTCACAATTTATGGAACTCTCTGTAGGTGGTTTAAAAAAAACTACAAAATACCAAAAGTCCCGCGTGCCGCCATCATAATGACTGGCCATGTTACTTAATTTTATTGAACAAGGAAAGTCGCTCATCACGAAGCGTAATTGGTTCACCGAGCAAAATACACATTTTAGAGCAGACAAGCTCTTTGGCTTTATTTGTTTGGGACTCCAGAGATACTGAGGATTCTGGAGAATTTCCAGGAGACGCCGCTGATGTTATTTGACAATATGTATGCAGAAAGCTGACCATCGCACAATAACATTTTGACGACTCCGTCACATGATATGATCTACGGAAATGCCGTCCATGTGGGTCTCTTCGATTCTTACATGAACCACACGCAAAACACACACAAGACTTTCATCATTGCAACATTCTGCTCAGTGTAATGGTGTGACGGCTTCCTGTCAAACACAACGTTCCAAATGTCCGTATTGTTATTATTAGGCAGCTTTATTGCGTTTCTTAATGCGTCTCACATTCCTGCCAGTCTCAATGTTGTAACTTGGATTTACCCAATGTAATAAGACTCCTCATCGTGAAAGGGTCAACATTTATCTTAAAGGGCCAGTACCACCAATAAATGAAATGTCCTTATTGTGTTTATTTGATGTTGCTGATATCTTACATGTGTTTGTTTTTCTCTTGTAGGTTTAGATAAGAAAATATTTCCCTCTATTTGTGTCACTGGGTGCATCCACTGTGTGATATTTTCCTCTTTATGTGTCACTGGGTGCATCCACTGAGTGATATTTTCCTCTTTATGTGTCACTGGGCGCATCCATTGTGTGATATTTTCCTCTATATGTGTCACTGGGTGCATCCATTGTGTGATATTTTCCTCTATATGTGTCACTGGGCGCATCCATTGTGTGATATTTTCCTCTTTATGTGTCACTGGGCACATCCATTGTGTGATATTTTCCTCTATATGTGTCACTGGGTGCATCCATTGTGTGATATTTTCCTCTTTATGTGTCACTGGGCACATCCATTGTGTGATATTTTCCTCTATATGTGTCACTGGGTGCATCCATTGTGTGATATTTTCCTCTTTATGTGTCACTGGGCACATCCATTGTGTGATATTTTCCTCTATATGTGTCACTGGGTGCATCCATTGTGTGATATTTTCCTCTATATGTGTCACTGGGTGCATCCATTGTGTGATATTTTGTGTTGTAAACTGATTCCCCCCACAGTATCTTTCCATCACTTGCTCCTAAATGTGTGGCTTTGGCCATAGAATGGAGTGAATGGGTCAGATCTCCATTAAATCGATTCTTAGGATTGCATCGTGGGATGTATGAAAATGACATCACCAGGGGGTAGATCAAAGCCCACAATCAGATCTCATTCAGTTGTCATCTCTTATATCAGGTAGCCTAGGAAACACAATAGATCCCATGCAGGATTGTCTAGACATTCCCTCCTTCACCCCATTGCCTGTTCACTACTGTTTCATCCTGTACCACAGCTGTAAAGCGGTTCTTTCCATAAACTCTTTTCTCAGGGAGCCTGGAGAACAGTAGCCTCCTGCCGCCTTATCTAAACATTCCCTCCTCCACTCCATTAACTGTTAACTACTGTAGATTGGATAAAGCACAGCAGTAAAACAGTTGTACAGATTTTGTTAACCCTTTCGCTGCTGAGGCATTTCCCACCTCTGTGCTGAGGTCATTTTTACCGATTTTGCTCATCATGTTTAAACGTGTTTTGAAGGCTTATTTTAGTATATGACCCAGACATATTACATATCGATCTTTCCGTCAGACTTGGCAGATTCATAATATGTCATTATTATATGTATACGTCATGACCTGTCTGTATATTATAACAAAAAATGCAATAAAATATGAATTTTCAATAATTTACAACGTGTAAAGTGTTTTTTTTTCACATTTTAACATGCGAGCAATTGCGGTTATATTTTGTATGGGGTGCGCTTGCTAAAAAAATTAGAGATGGGGTCTCGTTACATTTTGTTTTGGGGAAAATTACGCGATTTTTAACAAACGCACCGCATACAAAAATCGTTAGTGCAGCATCACTGTTCACATTATAATTGAAATGGGAACAATATTTTTTTTTTATAATTTTTTTTAAATATTTTTTTATTTTTAATTTTTAAAAAAAAACTTTTTTCATAGTCAAGTTTGGTATTGTTGGAACGGCCATGCTCTGGCCGATCCAACAATATCAAACATTAACCCCTAACTGCCACGGATCGGGAGATAGGGGGTTCATTGGAACCCCCTATCTCCACCATTGGTGGCAGTTAGGGTTAACTCCAGGACTGGCGTCATCGTGCTATGCACGATGACGCCAGGCCTCAGGGGGCATTCCCGGACATCGAGGATGTCAGCCCGCACCGGGGGGCCAGCGATCGGCCGGAACCCGGCCGAACGCTGGCCCCAAAGGGAGGACGCGCTCAGCGCGTCCACCGCAAGGAACGTTACCTGCGGGTGGATGCACTGAGCGCGTCCTCCGCAGCGAAAGGGTTAAATGCTGCATCATGGGAAAAATCCACAAAATGTTAATTATGTAGTATAATGTATAAGGTGGTTTTAAAAGGTGATTTTATACTGTGTTTATAATGTGTTTTGTAATGTGTTTATAATGTGTTTTATAAGGTGTTTATAATGTGTTTTATAATGTGTTTATAATGTATAAGTTGGTTTTATAAGGTGGTTTTATACTGTGTTTTATAATGTATAAAGTGGTTTTATACTGTGTTTTATAATGTATAAGGTGGTTTTATACTGTGTTTATAATGTGTTTTATAATGTGTTTTATAAGGTGTTTATAATGTGTTTTATAATGTGTTTATAATGTATAAGGTTGTTTTATACTGTGTTTATAATGTGTTTATAATGTATAAGTTGGTTTTATAAGGTGGTTTTATACAGTGTTTTATAATGTATAATGTGTGTTTATACTGTGTTTATAATGTATAAGGTGGTTTTATACTGTGTTTTGTAATGTACAAATAATCTAGTTACTGCTTATATTAGCAGTAGTTTTCATTTAAAATAAGTAAAACTTTAAAATTATGTTAAAAAACAAGCATTTATTAGTACGGAGAGAAGGTCAGAAAGTCCAAGTTCACGCACCGTCACCATAGCGTCAGATCAAAATAAAGGGCATCATATCAGGTGATATAAGAGCGAATACAAAAAGAGAAATCCAAAAATCATACACAAAACGAACGAGCAGCCAATCAGCAGTCAGCAGGTGCAGACGTTAATGAGCGTCAGGATGCAGATGAGCAGCCCTCGAGGAACAGTGCGCAATCAGGAATCAGAGTATGCAATAAGCAAATTATCAGCAAGATTTATTATAAAGATACATTTACACAGTAATATAGGTTAAAAAGGACTCTGCTCCATCACCTCTGCTTTGTCTGTTATTGCTGGGGGTCGTCATCGCCATATGTGCATCGAAAGGCTAAAATATGTTCTTGACTGCAAAATGCCAAGTGTGTTTCCCTTGTATCAACATTTTAATATCACATAATAAATATCATGTCACACAAACAAAACAAAAACACAAGATATCTGCCGAATAAGATAAACTCCACAGGCAGATAATGTCATATCCATGGCCGGATTGACAATTAGGCAAATTGGGCACGTGCCTACAGGTGCCCACCAAAACAAAAAAAAACAACAAAAAAAAAGAGATGATATTTTTCACAACAGGGTGACGCCACACCTTCCTCAAAAAATATATAAAATTAATTAATTTTATTTTTTTACTGTATGGTTTTTGCCTTGTTTGGCTTTACAGAGCAAGGAGCCCACTGTGCTGGACACCTTTCTCTGCTAAAGTTTTTTTAATAAAATATTTAAATAAATGAATTAACAAAAAAATTATTTATTTAATTAGACCTGGACACTTTTCTCTGCTAAAGTTTTTTAAAAAATATTTAAATAGATAAATAAATACATACTTTTTTTGTTAATTTATTTATTTACACTTTTTTTCCCCCCATGTCTGGCTTTACAGAGCACCTTTCTCTGCTAAAGTTTTTTTAAAAAAAAATATTTAAATAAGTAAATTAACAACAAAATGTATTTATAGTCATTTATTTTTTTTACATTTTTTTTTTCCACGTTTGGCTTTGCAGAGCAAGGTCCCCCAGACCTGTCCTGGACACATTTCTCTGTTACTTTTTATTTTTCTATCTTTTGGATTTTGCAGAACATTCCCCTGTCCTGGAAACCTTTCTCTGTTAAAGTTTTTTAATTTATTTATTTAAACATTTTTTTTAACAAAAAAAAATATTGGTTATTATTTATTTTTTTTTCAATTTTTTTTCCCATGTCTGGTTTTACAGAGCAAGGTGTCCCCCTGTCCTAGACACGTTTCTCTGCTAATTTTTTTAAAAAAAAAAAATATTTAAAGAAGTAAATTAACAAAAATTATTTGTTGTTTTTTTTTTTTTTACAATTTTCTTTTTCCACGTTTGGCTTTACAGAGCAAACCCCCCCCCCCTGTCCTGAACACATTTCTCTGTTACTTATTTATTTTTTTGGATTTTGCAGAGAATCCCTCTGTGTTGGACACCTTTCTTCATAAAATTTAAAAAAATGTAAAAAAACAAACAAATAGAAATTAAACAAAATTGAAACAAAAACAAAATAAAAAATGTAAAACACTTTTTTTTTGTTTGATGATGCTCCAGATTTTTGGGTCTGAAGGCTCCTGAGATGTAAATCAAGCCCTGGTCATATCTTTATTGTTCTTCGTGTAAGGGGCCCTATCTTCAACTGCAGATGAAATCTCCTTTCTTGAATTCTTAAAAGTTGACCTTGCCATTTGTACCTTCCTGTTTATGAACAATACACAACAGATCGATTTAAATGTCCCCACGGAGCTAACTCCTGGACTAAAGAGTAACCGAGGCAACCGGTTACTCCAATGTAGTTTCCTCCACCCCACACAGCATCACCAGCAGCCGGGAGTTTGAATTTCCTGGCTGCCTGTTACTGGATCGGTCGCTAGTGACATCAGCCCGCAGAGATCATGCCTGAGACTACCCACGATAGTGAGCATTCTCAGAGAGGCAGCTGATGGGTCAGTTTTGTACGTGCACGTGCAGCTCCCATCCATCGTTCTGCGCAGGTGCTGCGGAACTTGTGTACGTAAAGTGTTCCATAGGAGCAATACAAAGGAATTTCGTTTATTGCAAACAAAATTAATTCCGATTAGGGCTCCAGAAGGTGTCCCTAAAATATTAGCACCCTGTGCATGGTGCATGAGATGCCAACACTTTAAAACCAACTTTTTAAAACGTGTCGAATGACATCTTCCGACCAGAAGCGCAGTAACTCCTTTTGGCCAGCAGATGGAGACATCTCCCTGTCAAATAGGTTATTACAGTAAGGAATACATTGTGAATATTCCCAAATAATTCATACTGTGTAATTACTTAATGATTTCACCTCCGAAAAAACCCCACTATTACTGGCAGCGGTTTTCTGGAAAAATCCTTTGGCAGTGAAGGGGTTAAATCTCTTTCTCGGTTTTGCTGTTTTACTTCCTTCATGTAAAGCTCTGCAGGAAAATGTATATTTATAAATGATATGAATGAGAATCATCACGTGTGGCAGATTGTCTGGAATCTCCCGTGGATCCCGTGACATGTTCCTGAGGACACCGGGACCACCTTGTGTTTCAGGACTCACCCAGCATCTTTGTGTTGATGGGCAGCGAATTAAAAGTGCTGCCCTGCAGTATTCACACTCCTCCTGACTATCATCCTAAAGGGGTTATTCGGTAAGGGGCGACCACCACCGAATTTCACCATAAGGTGCAATTTCTTGGCAGTTCGTCTACTCACTAAGCTGACAATCCGCCAAATACTGGTGAATTGACAGCGAAATACGGTGCAGTTCGCTGCAGGTCAGTGATCTTCGGAGGCAGAGAAAGTGTCCCTTAGAGAATTAATGGTTAATCTATTCAGAGACGCCGAACTGCACCGAAGAGTCAGCAAAATGTCCTGATTTTCAGATCAACAGATTTAGGCTAGGGTCAAACGAACGCATTATTCGCAGCGAACCTCAAAAAGTGCGTCCGAACGCATTGACATATTTTTTCACGGAATGCACGAAAACGGTAATATGATGCGCATTTTCGTGCGTGATTTTTTACGGATCGTCTACAAAACATTTTTGCGTCTGGACGTTATGTTGGCTGGACATTAGCAGCGTCTGACGTCTCCTAATCACACACACACACGCCGCTAGCGGACGCAGCGCACTCTGTACGTCAGTACTAGCGGTTTCATGTTCTCGAAAAAATGCGTTCATTTTCCACTTGCGTTGCGCGGCCGGACTTTCGTGCGGCCGTACTTCGTATATTGGCCGTCATTGCGCGTCATTTGCTGCTACTGCGGCCGTGATTAAGTGCGCCTAAACGCACGTTAAAAATGCGCTAGTCTGACCCCAGCCTAAAACAGACGAATCAAATTGATTTCAATGTAAAAAAAATTGCGTTTTATAATTTTTTTATTAAGCCGTTAATTCTTTTCATTTGCAGCTAAAAGACTTTTTACTTATTTTTAGGATTTTTTTGGTATTTTTTGTATTTTTTGTAGGCAAATTTTTTGATTCCCATTTTTTTATAAAGGTGTTTTTTTTTATTCTGTAGCAGACCTTTTTATTAAACGACCCTTTTTTTATTATTTCCATGCATTGTCATGTATTTTAATTGCTTTAACCCCTTAAGGACCTCGGACGTTCCATGTACGTCACGGCCGCGGGTCTCTTTTAGAACCGCTGACGTACATGGTACGTCCTGCGGTCTTTTGAGCGCTGGAAGCGATTGGATCGCTTCCAGAAGCTCAAACGCCATTGCAGGCTGCCTGGGAGTCCAGGCATCCGTGCAATGGTGGTTAGAAGTGCCGGGGCCCCTTGTGATCGCTCCCCGGGAGCGATCAACATCCGGTTTCACCGGAAAGGTGCCCTGCACTTCTACAGTGCGCTGGAAGCGATCGGTATCGCTTCCAGCTGCTCTGAGTATATTGCAGGGATGCCTCGACATCGAGGCATCCTTGCAATATGGTTACCTGCCACCGGTCCGTCCATGATCGCTCCCCCCGAGCGATCACTTCCAGTAGCGGCAGCAAGTACTGAGTGCCACGAGGTATCGTGTCACTCAGTACAAAAACGATCACATAAGTGATCAGGTGCTCTGCTGGGTGCCTCGAGGGATCACGGCACCCAGCAGACTAAAAAAAAGTGTAAAAAAAGTGTAAAAAAAGAAAAATAAATAAATAAAAATGAATAAAATAAAATAAAAGTAAATTTTGTAAATATTGGCCGTGACCTCTGTGATTCTCCCTCCCTCTCCTCACTTGTGTTTTGGTGAGCGAGAGAGAGAGATCAGAATTGACAGGTTAGAGATTTTAGGTAGATTTAGTGAGATTTAGAAGAATTGAGGCAGATTTAGAGAGATTTTAGGGAGATTTAGAACAATTGAGGCAGGTTTAGAGGGATTTAGAGAGATTTAGGTGTTTATTTTAATTTTCTTGTGAAACCCAACGGTTCTTTTGAGAACCAATAATCCGCTTATATATATAATAATTATAAAATGTTATAATCTATTATATATAATGTCTGAGAGGGTGTACAGCGCCGAGGAGGCATATGCCATCCTGGCGTCAGAATCTGAGGCATCTGCGTCGGACTCCGACCCAGATTGTGACCCCGCTAAGTGCTCAGAGACATCGCTAGATACATCATCTACGCTGGCTGATGTATCTCCTAGTGATGTTTCTGATGCAGATCCTGGGCCACCACCTGCCAGCAGGAGACGCACAGCTCCAGCTGAGGAGTGGGTAGTGCCTCATCGCCAGAGGCCAGATATCCCTCCTTTCACGGCAAATCCTGGCATCTATATTGATGTTGCAGGATTTACCGCCACACAGTTTTTGCAGGTGTTTATGGGGGATGATTTGTTGGGCCACATTGTTGCCTAATCAAATCTGTAAGCCCATCAGCATTGTGCTGCGAAGCCAGACTCCTACTTGGCAAGGCAGCAATGGACCCCGCTAGATGTGCCAGAATTTCTGAAATTCTGGGCACTTACTATGCTGATGGGCATCATAAAGAAGCCCTCAATTCGCTCCTACTGGAGCAGTAGCCCCATCTGCTCTACCCCCATTTACCCCCAATCAATGTCACGTAGAAGGTATGAAAACATTTTGCATTTCATGCACTTCAGTGACAACAGCCTGTGCCCTCCTAGAGAGCATCCCCAGTTTGACAGGCTGTATAAAATCCGCACCCTGATTACCCACTTCGCCGCCAGGTTTGCAGAGGCTTATACACCTGGAAGGAATATCTGCATGGATGAATCCCTAATGAAATACAAGGGAAGGCTGGGATTCAAGCAGTATATTCCTTCCAAACACTCCAGGTATGGAGTGAAGGTGTATAAGCTCTGTGACAGCGAGAGTGGGTATACTCAGGCCTTCCGGGTGTTCGAGGGAAAGGATAGTAGCCTTGACCCTCCAGGTTGCCCAGAACACATGGGAACCAGTGGCAAGATTGTGTGGGACCTACTTTTTCCCCTGATGAACAAAGGGTACCACTTGTATGTTGATAATTTTTATACGAGTGTCCCTTTGTTCAAGCTGCTGTATTGTTTTGATACAGCAGCATGCGGTACTTTTCGCAAGAACCGCGTAGGTTTCCCAGCACAGCTTGTCCGCACCCGGTTAAAAAGGGGGGGAGACCTCAGCTCTGCGCCAAGAGGAGCTGTTGGCGGTCAAGTACAGAGACAAGAAGGATGTATACCTTCTATCCACCATCCACACTGCGAGGTCTGTGGAGGTCTCTGTACGTGGCAGAGCTGAGCGCATCAGGAAGCCAGTGTGCATCAAAGACTATAACCGGCATATGGGTGGGGTTGATCTGGCAGATCAGCTGCTCCAGCCCTACCAGATTATGCGGAAGTCAAGGGCCTGGTACAAAAAGGTTGCAATTTACCTGATGCAAATTGCAACCCACAATGCCTTTTTGCTCTGCAAAAAGGCAAACCCCGGAGTGACGCTGTCCTTTTTACAGTTTCAGCTCCAGGTCATTTCGGGGCTTTTGTACCAGGATGCACCTGCTCCCCGGGCGGTGATGGGGGACAGAGTTGGGGCTACACATTTTATTTATAAAATCCCCCCTACTGAGGGCAAACAGAAACCCCAAAAAAGATGCAGGGTGTGTTTTAAGAGGGGGCAGAGGAGAGACACAATCTTTTACTGCCCAGAATGCCCTGGACAACCCGGTCTGTGTCTTGGGGACTGTTTCAAGCTATATCACACTGTGCGTGATCTGTGATTTTTTTTTCCTTTCTATTTTTTCTCACACTCCAGTTAGTTAGTTCAGTTTAGTTTTTTTTTTCTTTTACTGCACCAGACTTTTACATTTTATTCCTACATTTTTATGTTCTACAATTGGTGCTGTATTTTGCCAAAATCTTTGCACACCTATGCATGGGGGGCATGGGTGTACTCAGGAGACCTTGCAGAAAACAACCTGGAGAGTTTTCATGCAGTAACAAACAACAGTGTCTCCTAAATCACAGTCCAAATCTGATGTGGGTGTGAAAATGAAAAATGACCACCAAACAGTATCCAATTTGTTTGGAGCAAACGGTTGCATCCATGGCATAAAACCACTCCATTTACAATACTTTGGGGTGTTAGCTTACCAAATATATGCACGTTAATAAAATTGGGGTTTGTAAAAAGGCCCCTAAAAAGAAGATAAGCAAAGAAGATACTGTATGTCAAATTAGAAAATTGACAAGCACATGTCAAAAGATTGGCGTAGCACCCCAAAAACAACAGAACAAATCTATATATGGGTGGTATCACTTTATTCAGAAGATGTTGCTGAACATATTTTGGGGTGTATTTTGGCAGTAACCCATAACTGGATTTGACAATTCATGCCTAAAGTACAATGTGTGTGAAAAAATAACACAAAAAGTGACTACCTGAAAGTTTGACAAAGAGCTAATGCATGGAAAGTGTTAAAATACAACTCTTTGAAGTACCCTAGGGTGTGCCCTTTCTAAAAATATATGGATTGATGGGAGTAAATTACTTTGGCCGGCTTCAAAAATGTTCCAAATAGGACATGGGTGCATGATGACGAAATGTGAAAATTCCAAGTTGGAAAACTGAAATGCGCAACCCCCAAATAAGGCCTATTAGCCCCCAAATGACCCGACATACCTATACATGGGTGGTATCAATTTACTCAGAAGATGTTGCTGAACATATTTTGGGGTGTTTTTTTGGCAGTAACCCATAACTGGATTTGACAATTCATGCCTAAAGTACAATGTGTGTGAAAAAATAACACAAAAAGTGACTACCTGAAAGTTTGACAAAGAGCTAGTGCATGGAAAGTGTTAAAATACAACTCTTTGAAGTACCCTAGGGTGTGCCCTTTCTAAAAATATATGGTTTGATGGGGTAAATTACTTTGGCCGGCTTCAAAAATGTCCCAAATAGGACATGGGTGCATGATGACGAAATGTGAAAATTCCAAGTTGGAAAACTGAAATGCGCACCCCCCAAATAAGGCCTATTAGCCCCCAAATGACCCGACATACCTATACATGGGTGGTATCAATTTACTCAAAAGATGTTGCTGAACATATTTTGGGGTGTTTTTTGGCAGTAAACCTTAAAGTTCACAGTACATGTATTCTTAAATTGAATTAAAAAAAAAAAAAAAATCACCAAAACTTTTTTTTTCTCAAACTTTGGCATAGATTTGTGGTAAAATGGTTTGCATGGAAAGAGTCAAAATACCCCAAGTTTAATACCTTGATTTGTGTACTTTAAAAAAATATGTATATGTGGAGGGTTATTCAGGAATTAGTGACAGATATCAGTGTTACAATGTCACTATGACAACTTTTAAAAGTAAACCCTTTGTAAATGGCAAAGTGCTACTTTCACTTATTGTTGCATAAAATAAGGAAAAAAGCGAGGAATATGTAAACATTGGGTTTTGCTAAACTCAGTACTAAATTTAGAAACTACTAAGGAATAAAAAAATTTTGACGGTTGTTGATACATAAGAAATTTTGGGGGTCAAAGTTCGAAAAAGTGGTGTCTTTTCAATTTTTTTGTCATATTTCACAATGTTTTTTATAGTAAATTATATGAAATGATGAAAAAAATGTAATCTTTATAAAGTCCATTTAATGACGAGAAAAACAGTGTAAAATATGTGTGGGTTGCATTAACGAGTAAGAGGAAAATCTGACGTAAACACAAACAGCACAGAAACGTAAAAACAGCAGCGGTCACTAAAGGACGGATTTGTGTAAAACCGCCCGGTCACTAAGGGGTTAAACAGCTTTTAAAAAAAATAGCAGAGGTTTTTTTCTGCAGTTCGGGGGCGTTTCACCGGTCAGTTCGGCAGTCTTCAGCAGCGTTCGGTGAGCTGATTTGAGATTGGCGGTGGCGTTCGGCAGTCTTCAGAGACTACTTGTTCGGCGCACTTCGGGAACCCTGCGGTGAATAGTGAATTCAAAGCCGGGTCGGCGAACTGAAATTGTCCCATAGAGAAGTAATGGTTAATCTATTCAGAGAACACCGAACTGCACCAAAATGGCAGTGAAATGCCCTGATTTTCAGTGACTCAGTTCGACAGCTTTAAACAGGCGAATCTCATAGATTTCAAGGTAAAAATAAATAAATTGTGTTTTAAAGTTATTTATTAAACCGTTAATTCTTTTCATTTGCAGCTAAAAGCCTTATTTATTTATTTTTAGGATTTTTTGGTATTTTTCTTTCTTTTTTTTTGCAGGCAAATTTTTTGATTGCCATTTTTTTTTAATGGTGCTTTTTTTTATTCTGTACCAGACCTTTTTATTTATTTTTATATAGGACTTTTCTATTATTTTCATGCATTTTTATTGTTTTAAACGCCTTTTAAAGAAAATAGCAGAGTTTTTTTCCTGCAGTTCAGCGACGTTTGGCTGTTCAGTTCAGCAATCTACGGCAGCGTTCGGCGGGCTGATTTGAGATTGGAGGCGGCGTTCAGCAGTTTTCAGCGACTACTAAGGCTGGGGTCAGACTAGCGCATTTTTAACGTGCATTTAGGCGCACTTAATCACGGCCGCACTAGCAGCAAATGACGCGCAATGACGGCCAATATACGAAGTACGGTCGCACGAAAGTCCGGCTGCGCAACGCAAGTGGAAAATGAACGCATTTTTTCGAGAACGCAGAACCGCTAGTACTGACGTACAGAGTGCGCTGCAGCGGCATAGCGGCGTTTGTGC
Organism: Leptobrachium leishanense; assembly: GCA_009667805.1. Classification (NCBI taxonomy): domain Eukaryota; kingdom Metazoa; phylum Chordata; class Amphibia; order Anura; family Megophryidae; genus Leptobrachium; species Leptobrachium leishanense. Next base: position 382,923,994 of record CM019065.1, on the reverse strand, counting down.
GTGATTAGGAGACGTCAGACGCTGCTAATGTCTGGCCAACATAACGTCCAGACACCCAAAGTTTCCTGGTTTGGATCCGTAAAAAATCACGCACGAAAATGCGCATTCGTATGACCGTTTTCGCGCATTCCGTGAAAAAATACGTCAATGCATTCGGACGCACTTTTTGACGGTCGCTGCGAATAATGCGTTCATTTGACCCTAGCCTTATTCGGCGCACTTCAGGAACAGGGTCGGCGAACTGAAATCACAGAACCGAACCAAAGTGCGCCGAACGAAAGAGCACCGAGATTTCAGTGCTTTCTGATTAACCCCTTAAATGTTCAGCATAATCCTTTTCCCGTGACAAGACTCAGGTGTCAGCAAGAATTATATTTCACGACAAACCCACTGAAATCCAGAACTTGGCGCGCGGCTTTCGGATGATTCAGATCGTCTGAACAATAGTGTTGATTAAAACATAAAAGAATAATAAACACTGAGAGCAGACAAGGACAGGCCTGCTTTCTTTGGCCGGATTTATTGGCCCTTTTGGAAATATCTGTAACAATGAAATGTATCAATAAAATGGAATGATAAAACTGTAATATTCCAGAACTGGATGCTGAATTTAACCCCGCGGATTCCAGCCGGGCGAGAAACTGTTCTTCAGCAATGTAGAAGCACGGTAACACGCTGCAATGCCATTAACCCTTTCTACGGGGTCTATTCAGAAGCACCAAAATTGAACTCAAATTCAATTCTTTGCATTTTGGCTCACTTCGGTGATTCCATTTTGCCGAAAATTCAGTGAATTTGCTATTTATCGACTGTTCATCTTATGATGCTGAAATTGGAGTTGCCGAAGCAGTTGTCGGACGTCGGTGAAAAGCCCCGAATTGGCAAAAAATAAAAATAGTAAGTCTCCTATTCAGAGGATAAATCAATAAAAATGTAGTAAAAATGTGTCTAAATAATAAAAACGGTCCTTTAAAAAATAATAAAATGGTCTGCTACAGAATAAAAAAGTTTTAACCCCCTTCACTACCAAGTGCTTTTCCAAAACAAACATTGTCAGAAACCAGTGTTTTTTTTTGTAAAGTAACCTATAATTATTTGTACAGTAAAAAATATGTGGGCATATTCTCATTGTATTTCTTACAGTAAATAACCTATTTGGCCAGTAGATGGCACCATATACTGCCAAATTGAGTTACAGCTGCTATACCTGCAACTTGATTTTTTTTCCCTGCCTCGGCTGCTGAAAGTTCGATGTCAGGACATTCATTCAGCCGATTTTGCACAGTTTTAGCTTTTTGAGCATTAGGTCTACAGGGCTAACAGGGTTATTCTGCCGGACAGCCGCCAAACGCAGCTGATGAACCCCCGAACAGACTGCCTAATGCAGCCGCCAACTCGCCGAATACCACAGAAAAAAAGCCAACAAGCCGCCAGATGGGTAAAAAAAACAAAAACACGATTGAAACTTTTGAAATTTGAAACGCTGTTTGCAAAACAAACTACTTGATGAAAATGTCTGGAATTACCATATAAAATCCTATGAATGATACTAAAAAGGTCTGTTACAGAAAAAGAGAAAACGCTATTTAAAAAAATCCAAAAAAATGCCTAAAAAAGTTATAAATAAAGGAATGTTTTGCTGCAGATTAAGAGAATAAATGATTTAATAGATATTGAATAGGGATGAGCTGGTCGGGTTCGGACGGTTCGGAGTTCGACCCGAACTTTGGCAGTTCGAAAGTTCGTGAATTTCGAACATTTTGGGCGTGTTCGGTTCGGGTTCGGAAAAAAAAAGAAATTTTGAAAAAGTATAGAAAATGCTTAAAAAAATACTAAAAAATCTAGAAATAAAGACACTCTTTACTGCAGAATATTATAAGCAACGGTTTATTAGATATTGAATTAAAAACTAATGTGTACGTGGAAAGATTATAAACTCTAAATGACCTCTGTACACAAACGGGCATAACACCAGGTGTTTTTAGTCTGGTAATCAATTTGATACATTGTACAATATACTGAGGGTGGGGTGGTGTCTGGTGTCTGCTTCTGATTGAGATTTGAGAATTAATTTCCCTAAAACATCCCGCCGAACGCTGCCGTAGATTGCTGAACTGAACAGCCAAACAATATGCTGCATTTAACTGGTGTTTGAAAAAAATCTAAAGCAATGTTATTTTTCACCTCAGGATTATTCAGAGAGCGGTGAAAAGCAGGAGAATAACTGGAGAAGTGAAAATTCTAGGTCAAAATAGCCAAACCAGAAAAATTCTCCCATTTATCTCACTTTCCAAATCGGCTATTTGGTCTAGATTGTTCTCTTCTCTTGCCAGTTCTCCTGGCTTTCACCTCTCTCTCAGGGTTGTTCAGAGAAAGGTGAAAACCAGGAGAATGACAGGAAAAGAGAACAATCTGGACCAAATAGCCGATTAGGAAAGTGAGATAAGGCTAGGGTCAGACTAACGCATTTTTCGCAGCGACCGTCAAAAAGTGCGTCCGAACGCATTGCCGTATTTTTTCACGGATTGCGCGAAAACGGTCATACGATGCGCATTTTTGTGCGTGATTTTTTACGGATCCAAACCAGGAAACTTTGGGTGTCTGGACGTTATGTTGGCCGGACATGAGCAGGGTCTGACGTCTCCAAATCACGCACACACGCCGCTAGTGGACGCAGCGCACTCTGTACGTCCGTAATAGCGGTTCTGCGTTCTCGAAAAAATGCGTTCATTTTCCACTTGTGTTGCGCAGCCGGACTTTCGTGCGACCGTACTTCGTATATTGGCCGTCATTTCCCGTCATTTGCTGCTAGTGCGGCCGTGATTAAGTGTGCCTAAACGCACGTTAAAAATTCGCTAGTCTGACCCTAGCCTAAATGGGAGAATTTTTCTGGTTTGGCTATTTTGACCTAGAATTTTCCATTCTCCAGTCATTCTCCTGCTCTTCACCACTCTCTGAATAACCCTGACAGGGTTATTCAGAGAAAGGTGAAACTCAGGAGAATGACTGGAGAATGGAAAATTCTAGGTCAAAATAACCGAACCAGAAAAATTCTCCCATTTATCTCACTTTCCAAATCGGCTTTTTGGTCTAGAAGTTTCCATTCTCCTGCTTTTCACCGCCAAAAAATCAGTAAACTTTTTCTGCGTGTCCGAAAATGTCTCCTCTTTTCATACAGACTGCCGCCCCAAGCAGTTGTTTATGGATAGATTAAAGGAAAAGCATTTACCGTCATTTGAAATGTCATTTTTTGTTTTTTACATATTTCTATACATCCTAGAAATCCACCACTTCACGGGCAGGTTATGGGGACCTCCTAGGCACGATATTTGAAGGAATTTTTCATTTTTATTTTTAACCCTTATTTCATGGAAAACTCAGTGTCCCTTTAAAAACGTTTTTTTTAAAACTTTTTGTCCTTGTTTCCTGTCCCCCAGGGCACTACCCGGACCCCCATACACCTTTTATGGCAAATATGTAGCATATATGCCCTCTTGGAGGGCACTCTAAAAACCGAATTTTCAGCCCCATTGACTTGTATGGGGGTTCGGGTTCGGTCCCGAACAAATGGGAAGTTCGGGTTCGGGCTCGAACCGAACTCGGGGAGTGTTCGGCTCATCCCTAATATTGAATAAAGACAGGAATATTTTTAACATTGAAACCTATGGGATTCGCCTGATTAAACCTGCCGAATGAAACCACCGAACAGCAGGGCATTTCACTGACATTTCACTGCTGTTCGGTGTCTCTGAATAGGTTAACCATTGCTTCTCTATGGGGAATTTCACTGCTGTCAAACAGCACCGTATTTGCTGGCAATTCGCCAAAATTTGCCATACTGCCTGCTTTGCGAATAGCCGAATGGTCCCGAAATGTCACCGTATGAGGAAATTCACTGTTTGGTGCGAGTTCGGGGCCAGATAGGCTCTCTCTAAATAACCCCTAAGGCTAGGGTCAGACGAACGCATTTTTCACGTCGTCCGTGAAAAAGTTCGGTCGAACGAACGTACGTATTTTCCCCCGGAATACGCGATAGCGGTCATACGATGCGCCTTTTCGTCCGTGATTTTGTACGGATCATCAATAAAACACTTTTTGAGTCTGGACGTTATGTTGGCCGGACATTAGCAGCGTCTGACGTCTCCTAATCACGCACACACGCCGCTATGCGGCCGCAGCGCACTCTGTACGTCAGTAGTAGCGGTTTGACGTTCTCGAAAAAATGCGTTCGTTGGCCACTTGCGTTGCGCGGACGAACTTTCGTGCGGCCGTTCGTCGTATGTTCCCCGGCATTGGACGTCATTTGCTGCTAGTACGGCCGTGATTTCGTGCGGCTAAACGCACGTTAAAACTGCGCTAGTCTGACCCTAGCCTTAAAGGTCTACTATGGGACAATTCTGGTGCCGCCGAACTGTGCTGTATTTTGTTGTCACTTCGCCTTTATTTGGTGAATCGACAGCTTAATGAATAGACAAATTGATCCAAAATTGCACAGAATGATAAAATACACCTGTCAGTGCATTTTGGACCAATTCTCATGTTAGTGAATAACCCCTTAGGTGTCAAAGTCAGTGGGTTCCGTTAGCTTTTGGGTTGCAGAAGGTGCCCTCAAAGTTTTAGCCCTGTGGGCTAAAACTGTAAAGTCGTCCGATGAATGCTCTGAAATATCGGGCTTTCAGCAGCCGATGCAGGAGAAAAATAGAAGAAAATAGATCAGCTGTTAAAATCTCTAACACGATTTGGCAGTAGATGGCGCCATCTACTGGCCAAAAATAGGTTATTTATTGTAAGACATACAATAGGTAAAAGCTTAAATATTTCTTATTTTATTATTACTTAATGATTTTACAAAAAAAAAGCACTGGTTTCTGACCATGTTCTTTTTGGAAAATCACTTGGTAGTGAAGGGGTTAATAGTTAAGAGCATCATAACTAGTCTAATAAAATCTAATTTCTTCATTTTAAATGACATCAGCTGCTTCAGATTCCTTTGTGCAGGTCCTCGGTCTCTGCCAGAAAAGCGTTACCAGTCGCCCCCATGATAGCGGAGGAACGCGTGACAACGATTTACCAAATGTTGAATAACATCTAAAATCATTAATCTTTTGCTTCTTCCAAATAAAACGCTCTTGGCTTGATGTTCCCAGCAAATGTTTTTCCAGGCGCTGTATGGATCACAGATGTATATTCATGAACACATTATTCATTATCAGTATGAAGGGATCATGGGGAAATGCAAACAAAACATAAGACGTCTTACATTATACTGAGAGACACCACGCAGGACGTGCAACAGATTTACCATATTTTATTAAAAAAATATTAAATGAGACACATAAACTAGTAGGCCAGTAAATAAAAAAATATTTCGATTAAAGTATGCCAAATTCATGAATTGGGGGAAAAAAAGGAAATAATAATAATAAATGTATAATGATTAATATCTAATTAAATAATAATAATAAATGTATAATAATTAATATTGAATTAAATAATAATAATAATAATTAATGTATAATTATTAATATCTAATTAAATAATAATAAATGAATAATAATATCTAATTAAATAATAATAATTAATGAATAATGATTAATATCTAATTAAATAATACATGTATAATAATTAATAGCTAATTAAATAATAATAAATGTATAATAATTAATATCTAATTAAATAATAATAATAATAATAATAATTAATGTCTAATTATTAATATCTAATTAAATAATAATAAATGTATAATAATATCTAATTAAATAATAATAATTAATGAATAATGATTAATATCTAATTAAATAATAAATGTATAATAATTAATATCTAATTAAATAATAATAATAATTAATGTATAATGATTAATATATAATTAAATAATAATAAATGTATAATTAATATCTAATTAAAAATAATAATAATTAATTAATATTCGTTTTAGAGAAAGGATTTTTACCAGGAAGGATACATTGAGATTTCTCTCGTTTTCAAGTATGTCCTGGGTTGCGAGTATGTACCGTTAGATGTCTTGCCCAAGGACACTAAGGCTAGGGTCAGACAAAAGCATTTTTCCCCGCGAACGTGAAAAACTGCGTCCGAACGCATTGACGTATTTTTTCATGGAATGCGCAAAAACGGTCAGACGACGCTCATTTTCGGGCGTGATTTTGTACGGATCGTCAATAAAACTCTTTTTGCGTCTGGACGTTATGTAGGCCGGACATTAGCAGCGTCTGACATCTCCTAATCACGCAAACACGCCGCTATGCCGCAGCTGCGCACTCAGTACGTCAGTACTAGCGGTTCAGCTTTCTCAGAAAAATTCAAATTCCACTTGCGTTGCACGGCCGGACTTTTGTGCAGCCGTACATCGTATATTGGCCGTCATTGCCCGTCATCTGCTTTTAGTGCGGCCGTAATTATGTGCACCAGAACGCACGTTAAAAGTGCGCTGGTCTGACCCCAGGCTTACTGGAGAGGTGCTCTTGCCGGGATCAAACCTGTGTCTCCACAGTCTCTCTCCCGCAGAGCAGTGATGTTACCTCTACTCCACCCGGCTGGCACCAGGACTAAATTAAAGGATTGTCTGTGCTGTCATTTCTGTAACGTTCTACTTGCAAATATGACCAGCAGATGGAAGTGTCTGTTAGTGAGTAGAAAGGAAGGAGAGCCAAGAAGTGACAGATTGGAAGAGAGAGAGCGAGAGAGCAGGCAGGATGAATCAGAACACCAGGGAGAAAGCTGGAAGGAGAGAGACAGCATGTCATTCTATTTCTGTATGAAGGGTCAGAATGAAATGTCACACAGCTCTGCCTGGACCTTCACTCATAGCTCTTATTTGAAAAGCCACAGATACAGAATCCAATGTGCAATCTGCCTCGTTACGGAGTCCTGAGAGTTAGACTGTCAGAGGTCACCATGACATACTCTGGGCGACAAAGGGGCCAGTGGGGCTGCAGCTCCAGACTTATGCTACAAAATAGGCATAGGGAAAAGATGACTGGTCACAAGCAAAACGAGGAGTTTAAGATCCAGTAGGTGGATTGTGGATGAGAAGGATGGAACAGATTGTTATTGGGAAATGAGAAGGATGGAACTGATAATCAATGGGAGGTGAGAAGGATGGAACAGATAATAAATGGGAGGTGAGAAGGATGGAACAGATAATAAATGGGAGGTGAGAAGGATGGAACAGATAGTCAATGGGAGATGAGAAGAATGGAACAGACAATAAATGGGAGGTGAGAAGGATGGAACAGACAATAAATGGGAGGTGAGAAGGATGGAACTGATAATCAATGGGAGGTGAGAAGGATGGAACAGATAATAAATGGGAGGTGAGAAGGATGGAACAGATAATAAATGGGAGGTGAGAAGGATGGAACAGATAGTCAATGGGAGATGAGAAGAATGGAACAGACAATAAATGGGAGGTGAGAAGGATGGAACAGACAATAAATGGGAGGTGAGAAGGATGGAACAGACAATAAATGGGAGGTGAGAAGGATGGAACAGACAATAAACGGGAGGAGAGAAGGATGGAACAGACAATAAATGGGAGGTGAGAAGGATGGAACAGATAATCAATGGGAGGTGAGAATGATGGAACAGATAATAAATGGGAGGTGAGAAGGATGGAACAGATAGTCAATGGGAGATGAGAAGAATTGAACAGACAATAAATGGGAGGTGAGAAGAATGGAACAGATAATCAATGGGAAGTGAGAAGGATGGAACAGAAAATAAATGGGAGGTTAGAAGGATGGAACAGATAATAAATTGGAGGTGAGAAGGATGGAACAGATAGTCAATGGGAGATGAGAAGGACGGAACAGACAATAAATGGGAGGTGAGAAGAATGGATGACTGAAAAAAAGTCACCCATTGTGCAATTCAGTTCCAGGGGGCCCTTGCCAATCCCTGTGCAGCTTGTCAAAGTGCCACAGATATAAGGGCACCTCCATGCCACCCAGGAGTGGCCCACCGAGATATCCACAAATTTCCCGGTGGGATGCAACATCTGAAGATTGGTAAATGCACTCTGACTCCTCTCTTGAGGCGCAATTAGTATGATTGGCACCAGGTAAAAGGTGCAAACCAAATGTTCTCCCAGCAGCGAATACTTTTAATCCCCTTGCTGAGCCACCAGGGATGTAGCCCGTTCCCTGTTAAATAAAGTTTGCAGAAGAAGAGGCAAAATGTATATTTTTAATTAGTTTGCTGAAATGGGCAGCAGGAGGAAGGGGGACCTGACCAACGGTTCAGTAAGGGGCCCAAGATATCTAATGTCAGCCCTGATCCTAATAATAACTCTAACTGTAATCCTAACCCTACAATTTACACTAAATTTAAACCTAAAAGTTATGCTAAAACTAACCGTAAAAACAACTGTAATCCTAACCCTAAAAGTAGCCCTAAATTTAAACATAACTGTAAGCCTAACCCTAAAAGTAACACAAACCCTAACCTTAAAAACAACTGTAAGCCTAACCCTAAAAGTAGCCCTAACCCAAACCTTAAACATAACTAATCCTAACCCTAAAAGTAGCCCAAACCCTAACCTTAAACATAACTGTAATCCTAACCCTAAAAGTAGCCCTAAATTTAAACATAACTGTAATCCCAACCCTAAAAGTAACACAAACCCTAACTTTAAAAACAACTGTAATCCTAACCCTAAAATTAGCCCTAACCCAAACCTTAAACATAACTGTAATCCTAACCCGAAAAGTAGCCCTAACCTTAAACATAACTGTAATCCCAACCCTAAAAGTAACACAAACCCTAACTTTAAAAACAACTGTAATCCTAACCCTAAAATTAGCCCTAACCCAAACCTTAAACATAACTGTAATCCTAACCCGAAAAGTAGCCCTAACCTTAAACATAACTGTAATCCCAACCCTAAAAGTAACACAAACCCTAACCTTAAACACAACTGTAATCCTAACCCTAAAAGTAGCCCTAACCCTGACCTTAAACATAACTGTAATCTAGGGATGCACCGATACCGATACTAGTATTGGTATCGGTGCCGATACTGCTGTTTGCACAAGTATTTGGTACTCGTGCAAATGGCCTGATACACCCCCCCTGATACCGGAAGCCAGCGCTGGGCGGGCTTGCCAGTATTTCGCAGGGCTGGGGAAGCTGGCCACGTGCATGAAAAGCACGCGGCCAGCGTTCCCTTCCGGCGGCAGTGATACTCACAATTCGGAGGTCCGGTCGTGCTGCTGTGACGCGTTCACGCGGCCTCCGTGCGCTTCTGTGACGCTGCCTCTCGGCTGGAGGCAGTGTCACAAAGGCGCCCGGAGGCCGCGTGAACGCTTCACAGCCGTGCGACCAGACCTCCGTCCGGAGGGTGAGTATCGCTGCCGCCGGAGGGGAACGCTGGCCGCGTGCTTTTCATGCACGCGGCCAGATTCCCCAGCATATAGATGAGTGCTGGGGGCATATCCATGTGAGCTGGGGCAATATCCATACGAGCTGGGGGCATATCCATGTGAGCTGGGGCATATCCATACGAGCTGAGGGCATATCCATGTGAGCTGGGGCATATCTATACGAGCTGGGGGCATATCCATGTGAGCTGGGGCATATCCATACGAGCTGGGGCAATATCCATATATTTAGACTTAAACATGATAGTAATCCAGTAGGTTTAGAATTCTTTGGGATTGAGAAGGTAGTCAGGAATTGGAGAGGGGAAGATCTCGAATTGAAGCTTGCTAGAACTGAAATGCGATGGATTTATCAACTAAACACACTCGAACCTAATGGCTTGAACGCTGAATTTGAAGTATGCAATTTTCTATAGATAGTCCCTCTTTTCTTTTTTCTTTTTTTTCATTTTTTACACCAACTGCATAATAATTGGGTATTTTTAAATGTATGAGTATGCTATTATTTTTATAGTTTAATAATTGGGTATATTTACCCTAAGGAGAATTGTTGTTGTTTTTAATGTATAGGATATAAGTCGGGTTCACCACTTTGAGTCTATTACCCAGGACATACTTGAAAACGAGAGAAATCTCAATGTATCCTTCCTGGTAAAATCCTTTATAAATATATAAATATTGAGCCAGACTCAACAAACTGGCCTTACAGTGTTACTGTTCCCAATTTTAGGATTTTATAATTATATAATCCCACAGTTTACTATCTGTGCCCATAGCGCACGCAATTGGATAAAGAATTCTCTTGCCGAATACATTGAATACGCACGGAACCCACTATGGCGAATCGGACGTGAATTGTGGTCATGTGACCGGAAGTTTTCACCGGAAGTAGAGTCTGTGAAATGCACGCCAGAACTATGATTGAAACGCACGCGCGGTCATCGTACACAGATCATAGGCATATCAAATTATGAAACGACTATTTATAACCGCATGGAATATGATAGACTAATTAAGACTGAGGAAACCTACAGAAGGATTAGGTGAAACGCGTATCTTTTACTTTGTATTTTAAACAGGTATATTGTTTTTATACTGGAATAAATGTTTTAATATTGACACCCACTTGAAGGGCAGATTGGTGATTCCAATTGGCGTACTCCGGTTCAAAGAAGCTGACAACATTGATATTCCATTGCCCAATATACTGAGCCACTTGATTGGGAGAGGCTCAGAAAATCGTGAGTATATATACCACACAATCACTGTTGGGGTATAAGAACAGCATTATTTGCGCAATGGAGATTTTATTTCTTTCAAGTACCACAAGTGTCATCCATTGAAGATTCAAGATCTATCGTATGTCAAGGGGTGTGACCCCCCAGAGTGGTCAAGAGGCGATTCACCTTGAGCCATATAGGGCTCCCCCCTTGTGAGTTCCATTTATAAAGTGTATCCATTCATTTGTGTTCGATTTAACCACTTCCATGCGGAGGACGCGCTCAGCGCGTCCTCCACATGGCTCCTGCTGTGCGGAGGACGCGCTGAGCGCGTCCTCCCTTTGGGGTCAGCGTTCGGCCGGGTTCCGGCCGATCGCTGGCCCCCCCGGTGCGGGCTGACATCCTCGATGTCAGCCCAGCATCCGGAACCGCCACCGATGAAATTAGGTGTCATCGCGGCAGCGCGATGACACCTAATTCAGGCGCCCCCCCCCATGTGCGGAGGAGGCGCCTGAAAGGGAGGGGGGGAGGTCCTTCGGACCTCTCTCCCTCCCGATCGGCGGCGTTGCGGGGGTTAACCCAGGCACCATTTGGAAGGGCACAGCCTGCCCTTCCAAATGGTACCTGGCATTAACCCCTGGGGAGCCGGATCACGAATCGGCGCTGAAAAGCGCCGGTTCGTGATCCTTTCCCGGAGCTGGCCGACATCTTGGATGTCGGCCAAGCCTCCGGGAACTCCCCCTGAGGACTGGCGTCATCGTGCATAGCACGATGACGCCAGTCCTAGAGTTAACCCCTAACTGCCACCAACGGTGGAGATAGGGAGTTCCAATGAACTCCCTATCTCCCGATCCGTGGCAGCTAGGGGTTAAAGTTTGGTATGGTTGGATCGGCCAGAGCATGGCCGTTCCAACGATACCAAACACTACAGTGAAAAAGTTTTAAAAAAAAAAAAAAATTAAAAGTAAAAAAAAAAATATATTTAAAAAACAAATTATAAAAAAAAAAATAAACATTTTCTTTTTCTTTTTTTTGGTTCGTTAATGCAGCTATATTGTTCCCATTTCAATTATAATGTGAACAATGATGCTGCACTAACGATTTTTGTATGCGGTGCGTTTGTTAAAAATCGTGTAATTTTCCCCAAAAAAAAATGTAACGAGACCCCATCTCAAATTTTTTTAACAAGCGCACCCCATACAAAATATAACCGCAATTGCTCGCATGTTAAAATGTGAAAAAAAAACACTTTACACATTGTAAATTATTGAAAATACATATTTTATTGCATTTTTTGTTATAATATACAGACAGGTCATGACGTATACATATAATAATGACATATTATTAATCTACCGAGTCTGACGAAAAGAACGATATATAATATGTCTGGGTCATATACTAAAATAAGCCTTCAAAACACGTTTAAACATGATGAGCAAAACCGGTAAAAATGACCTCAGCACAGAGGTGTGAAAAGCCTCAGCAGCGAAAGGGTTAAACTTTATTGCACCATCAAGTTCTCTCTGTTTCAACTATTAGGTTTTATGTTGAAGTTCTTTTAAAGAATAAGACGAACATTGCTGAAGTATACAGTATATTGAAGATATTCAGATCAGTTAAGTGCGCTCACACCGGGCCTAGCGCCCATTTGTTTCTGCTGTTCAATATGTGTATGGGGTATACATGGGTGTTTTGAGCTGCAAAAGTGGATAAATAACATTGAGCTGCAAAAGTTCGATATAATAACATTGAATTATATATAAGCGCCAAATATCTCTCTATCTCCAATTTAATCAATATCCATATGAGCTGGGGCATTTCCATATGAGCTGGGGCAATATCCATGTGAGCTGGGGCAATATCCATATGAGCTGGGGCATTTCATATGAGCTGGGGCAATATCCATATGAGCTGGGGCAATATCCATATGAGCTGGGGCATTTCATATGAGCTGGGGCAATATCCATATGAGCTGGGGCATTTCCATATGAGTTGGGGCATATCCATATGAGTTGGGGCATATCCATATGAGCTGGGGCAATATCCATATGAGCTGGGGCATTTCCATATGAGCTGGGGCATATCCATATGAGCTGGGGCAATAGCCATATGAGCTGGGGCAATATCCATATGAGCTGGGGCATTTCCATATGAGCTGGGGCAATATTCATATGAGCTGGGGCATTTCCATATGAGCTGGGGCATATTCATATGAGCTGGGGCAATATCCATATGAGTTGGGGCATATCCATATGAGCTGGGGCAATATCCATATGAGCTAGGGCATTTCCATATGAGCTGGGGCATTTCCATATGAGTTGGGGCATATCCATATGAGTTGGGGCATATCCATATGAGGTGGGGCAATATCCATATGAGCTGGGGCATTTCCATATGAGCTGGGGCATATCCATATGAGCTGGGGCAATATCCATATGAGCTGGGGCAATATCCATATGAGCTGGGGCATTTCCATATGAGCTGGGGCAATATTCATATGAGCTGGGGCATTTCCATATGAGCTGGGGCATATTCATATGAGCTGGGGCAATATCCATATGAGCTGGGGCATTTCCATATGAGCTGGGGCATATCCATATGAGCTGGGGCAATATCCATATGAGCTGGGGCATTTCCATATGAGCTGGGGCATTTCCATATGAGCTGGGGCATATTCATATGAGCTGGGGCAATATCCATATGAGCTGGGGCATATCCATGTGAGCTGGGGCATATCCATATGAGCTGGGGCATATTCATATGAGCTGGGGCAATATCCATATGAGCTGGGGCATTTCCATATGAGCTGGGGCATATCCATATGAGCTGGGGCAATATCCATATGAGCTGGGGCATTTCCATATGAGCTGGGGCATTTCCATATGAGCTGGGGCATATCCATGTGAGGCTGGGGACAATATCCATGAGAGCTGGGGCATATCCATGAGAGCTGTGGGCAAGCTATATGTGAGCGGGGGGCATTATATATATATATATATATATATATATTCTCGGGGGTATATACATGCGAGTTGGGGCATTTTTATATGAGGTATGTTCTTATTGGAAAGTGGTCACATGACATAAAATAAAAGTATCGGCACTCAGTATCGGTGAGTACTTTTAAAAAGTATCGGTACGCGTACTCGGTCTTAAAAAAGTGGTATCGGTGCATCCCTACTGTAATCCCAACCCTAAAAATAACACAAACCCTAACCTTAAACATAACTGTAATCCTAACCCTAAAAATAACACAAACCCTAACCTTAAACATAACTGTAATCCTAACCCTAAAAGTAACACAAACCCTAACCTTAAACATAACTGTAGTCCTAACCCTAAAAGTAGCCCTAACCCTAGCTTTAAACATAACTGTAATCCTAATCCTAAAAGTAGCCCTAAACCTAATTTTAAACATAGCTGTAATCCTAACCCTAAAAGTAGCCCTAACCTTAAACATAACTGTAATCCCAACCCTAAAAGTAACACAAACCCTAACCTTAACCACTTGGCTGCTATGGACGCGCTCAGCGCATCTTGGATGTCAGCCCAGCACGCGGGACCCCGGCGGAGCAATTAGATGTTATCGCGGCGGCGCGATGACATCTAATTCAGGCGCCTCCCCCCTCGCATGTGCGGAGGAGGTGCCTGAAAGGGAGGGGGGGAGGTCCTTCGGACCTCTCTTCCTCCCGATCGCCGGGGGGCAGGGGGTTAATCCAGGCACCGTTTAGAAGGGCAAAGCCTGCCCTTCCAAACGGTGGCTGTCATTAACCCTGGGTGAGCCGGATCACGAATCCGCGCTGAAAAGCGCCCTGTTCGTGATCCTTTCCCAGAGCTGGCCGACATCTTGGATGTCGGTCAAGCCTCCGGGAACTCCCCCTGAGGACTGGCGTCATCGTGCAAAGCACGATGACGCCAGTCCTGGAGTTAACCCCTAGCTGCCACCAATGGTGGAGATAGTGGGTTCCAATGAACCCCCTATCTCCCGATCCATGGCAGCTAGGGGTTAATGTTTGATATTGTTGGAGCGGCCATAGCATGGCCTTTCCAACGATATCAAACATGATAATGAAAAAAGTTTTTTAAAAAAAATTAAAAAAAATAATATATATATATATATATATTTCAAAAAAATTCTAAAAAAAATAAACAAGTTTTTTTTGTTTTTGTTTTGTTAATGCAGAAATATTGTTCCCATTTCAATTATAATGTGAACAATAATGCTGCACTAACGATTTTTGTATGCGGTGTGTTTGTTAAAAATAGCGACATTTTTCCCAAAAAAAAATGTAACGAGTCCCCATTTCTAATTTTTTTAACAAGCGCACCCCATACAAAATATAACCGCAAACGATCGCATGTTAAAATGTGAAAAAAACACTTTACACATAATAAATTATTGAAAATTCAAATTTTATTGCATGTTTTGTTATAATATACAGACATGACATAACGAATACATATAATAATGACATATTATGAATCTGTGGAGTCTGCCGGAAAGAATGATATATAATATGTCTGGGTCATATTTCAAAATATGGCTGCAAAACGCGGTTAAACATGATGAGCGAAAGCGGTAAAAATGACCTCAGCACAGATGTGTGAAAAGCCTCAGCAGCGAAAGGGTTAAACATAACTGTAATCCTAACCCTAAAAGTAGCCCTAACCTCAAACATAACTAATCCAAACCCTAAAAGTAACACAAACCCTAACCTTAAACACAACTGTAATCCTAACCCTAGAATTAGCCCTAACCCTAACCTTAAACATAACTGTAATCCTAACCCTTAGGCTGGGGTCAGACGAGCGTGATTTCTACGGACTGTACGTCCGTGCAGTACGGACATCGTCAGTACGGATGACGCAGTAGTGGTCACACAGTCCGTTTTTTCACTGAAGTTATTTTTGACGGATGTAGGAGGGAAAAATAAATTACAATGAAAAAACATTCTGTCCGTCAAAAATGCTGGACGTATAAATGCAGTCCGTCTGACCACGCTCCATCACTCACACACAAAGCTATGCAGACGTTGTGGACGTGGCGCACTCCGCACGTCCGTTCTAGCAGTATTACGTTCTTGCCTGCCTTGCGTCCGTTTGCCGCGGCCGTTGTGCGTCCGCAGTTCAGTGCGGACGTACTTCGTGTGTCAGGCTCCAATGGACTTTCTTTCATGCTATCACGGACGTACTTTTAGGCGCAATCACGGACGTGAACACTACGCTCGTCTGACAGCAGCCTAAAAGTAACTTCTGGTATGGGGATAAAGAAGAGGGTGTAGAAATATAGAGGAAGGGTGTAGGAAGTATAGAGGAAGTAGAAAGGGAATAATAGAGGGTGGCATGGATGGTAAAGGGGTAAAAATATGCGCACCTTTCGCATTTTCTTAAATTTCCAGACTGATTATTATTGTGGATCAGTCTGATATTTTCTGAGTAGGTAATGTTTCCAAAATATTTCTTTATTTATCAAAGTATTTTACCAGGACGGATACATTGAGATTTCTCTCGTTTTCAAGTGTGTCCTGCGGGGCGAGTATGTACCGTTAGGTGTCTTGCCCAAGGACACTTACTGGAGAGGTGCTCTGGCCGGGATTCAAACCTGTGTCTCCACGGTTATAGAGCAGTGATGTTACCTCTACTCCATCCAGCCGGTGTTTGGATCTGGATATCTTGTGTCCCATTCTTCCTTTTATCTCTGACCCATCCCTTTAACCAATTGTCTTGATTCCATACTTCTAACCCCATTGTCTGTTTAACATCCCTTTCACCCCCTCGTCTCTATCACATCCTTTAACCCTTTGTCTCAATCCTATCCTTTTCAACCCTTTGTCTCTGTACCTTCCCTCTCACCCCCTTGTCTCTGTACCATCCCTCTCACCCCTTGTCTCTCGCTCACCCCCTTGTCTCTGACCTATCCCTCTCACCCCCTTGTTTCTGTCCCATCCCTCTCACCGCTTTGTCTCTGACCCATCCAACCCATCCCTCTCACCCCCTTGTTTCTGTCCCATCCCTCTCACCCCTTGTTTCTACCCCATCCCTCTCACCCCTTTGTTTCTGTCCCATCCCTCTCACCCCCTTGTTTCTGTCCCATCCCTCTCACCCCCTTGTTTCTCCCCATCCCTCTCACCCCTTTGTTTCTGTCCCATCCCTCTCACCCCCTTGTTTCTGTCCCATCCCTCTCACCCCCTTGTTTCTGTCCCATCCCTCTCACCCCCTTGTTTCTGTCCCATCCCTCTCACCCCCTTGTTTCTCCCCCATCCTTCTCACCCCTTTGTTTCTGTCCCATCCCTCTCACCCCCTTGTTTCTCCCCATCCCTCTCACCCCTTTGTTTCTGTCCCATCCCTCTCACCCCCTTGTTTCTGCCCCATCCCTCTCACCCCTTTGTTTCTGTCCCATCACTCTCACCCCCTTGATTCTGTCCCATCCCTCTCACCCCTTGTTTCTGTCCCATCTCTCTCACCTAGGGATGCACCAATAGCACTTTTTTAAGACCGAGATACTTTTTAAAAGTACTCACCGATACTGAGTACTGATAATCTTATTTTATGTCATGTGACCACTTTCCAATAAGAACATACCTCATATAAAAATGCCCCAACTCACATGTATATGGATATTGCCCCAGCTCATATGGAAATGCCCCAGCTCATATGGAAATGCCCCAGCTCATATGGATATTGCCCCAGCTCATATGAAATGCCCCAGCTCATATGGATATTGCCCCAGCTCATATGGAAATGCCCCAGCTCATATGGATATTGCCCCAGCTCATATGGATATTGCCCCAGCTCATATGGAAATGCCCCAGCTCATATGGATATTGCCCCAGCTCATATGGATATTGCCCCAGCTCATATGGAAATGCCCCAGCTCATATGGATATTGCCCCAGCTCATATGGATATTGCCCCAGCTCATATGGAAATGCCCCAGCTCATATGGATATTGATTAAATTGGAGATAGAGAGATATATGGCGCTTATTTATAATTCAATATTATTATATACTTTTGCAGCTCAAAACACCCATGTATACCCCATACACATATTGAACAGCAAAAACAAATGGGCGCTAGGCCCGGTGTGAGCGCACTTAACTGATCTGAATATCTTCAATATACTGTATACTTCAGCAATGTTCGTCTTATTCTTTAAAAGAACTTCAACATAAAACCTAATAGTTGAAACAGAGAGAACTTGATGGTGCAATAACGTTTAAATCAAAGGTTTCCTCAGTCTTAATTAGTCTATCATATTCCATGCGGTTATAAATAGTCGTTTCATAATTTGATATGCCTATGATCTGTGTACGATGACCGCGCGTGCGTTTCAATCATAGTTCTGGCGTGCGTTCCACAGACTCTACTTCCGGTGAAAACTTCCGGTCACATGACCACAATTCACGTCCGATTCGCCATAGTGGGTTCCGTGCGTATTCAATGTATTCGGCAAGAGAATTCTTTATCCAATTGCGTGCGCTATGGGCACAGATAGTAAACTGTGGGATTATATAATTATAAAATCCTAAAATTGGGAACAGTAACACTGTAAGGCCAGTTTGTTGAGTCTGGCTCAATATTTATATATTTATAAAGGATTTTACCAGGAAGGATACATTGAGATTTCTCTCGTTTTCAAGTATGTCCTGGGTAATAGACTCAAAGTGGTGAACCCGACTTATATCCTATACATTAAAAACAACAACAATTCTCCTTAGGGTAAATATACCCAATTATTAAACTATAAAAATAATAGCATACTCATACATTTAAAAATACCCAATTATTATGCAGTTGGTGTAAAAAATGAAAAAAAAGAAAAAAGAAAAGAGGGACTATCTATAGAAAATTGCATACTTCAAATTCAGCGTTCAAGCCATTAGGTTCGAGTGTGTTTAGTTGATAAATCCATCGCATTTCAGTTCTAGCAAGCTTCAATTCGAGATCTTCCCCTCTCCAATTCCTGACTACCTTCTCAATCCCAAAGAATTCTAAACCTACTGGATTACTATCATGTTTAAGTTTAAATATATGGATATTGCCCCAGCTCGTATGGATATGCCCCAGCTCGTATGGATATGCCCCAGCTCACATGGATATGCCCCCAGCTCATATGGATATGCCCCAGCTCACATGGATATGCCCCCAGCTCGTATGGATATTGCCCCAGCTCGTATGGATATGACCCAGCTCGTATGGATATGACCCAGCTCGTATGGATATTGCCCCAGCTCGTATGGATATGCCCCAGCTCACATGGATATGCCCCCAGCTCACATGGATATGCCCCCAGCTCGTATAGATATGCCCCCAGCTCGTATGGATATTGCCCCAGCTCGTATGGATATGACCCAGCTCGTATGGATATGACCCAGCTCGTATGGATATTGCCCCAGCTCGTATGGATATGCCCCAGCTCACATGGATATGCCCCCAGCGCTCACCTATATGCTGGGGAAGCTGGCCGCGTGCATGAAAAGCACGCGGCCAGCGTTCCCCTCCGGCGGCAGCGATACTCACCCTCCGGACGGAGGTGCGGTCGCACGGCTGTGAAGCGTTCACGCGGCCTCCGGGCGCCTATGTGACGCTGCCTCCAGCCGAGAGGCAGCGTGACAGAAGCGCACGGAGGCCGCGTGAACGCGTCGCAGCAGCACGACCGGACCTCTGGTTGGTGAGTATTGCTGCCGCCGGAGGGGCATGCTTTTCATGCACGTGGCCAGCTTCCCCAGCCCCGCGGATACTGGCAAGCCGGCCCAGCGCTGGCTTCTGGTATCGGGGGAGGGGGGGTGTATCGGGCCATTTGCACGAGTACCAAGTACTCGTGCAAACATCAGTATCGGCACCGATACCGATACTAGTATCGGTATCGATGCATCCCTACTCTCACCCCCTTGTTTTTGTCCCATTCCTCTCACCTCCTTGTTTCTGTCCCATCCCTCTCACCTTCTTGTTTATGCCCCGCCCTTCCAGGTCTACCCTTTGGGTGGGACGAGCAGGGTACACGCCATGGCCCAGCACCAGTGCCGACACCCTCTGTGTGTTAAAAAGTGTCAATGACTGCCACCTCTTTATCTGGGGTTGGGGAGAAGCCATCCATTTATAAAGAGGTGATGAGGGTTGTCTATCTGGGGGAGATAGAGGCTTGGGGTGTCTATATGAGGGAGATAGAGGTCTGGGGTGTCTATCTGGGGGAGAAAGAGGTCTGGGGTGTTTATCTGGGGGAGATAGAGGTCTGGGGTGTCTATCTGGGGGAGATAGAGGTCTGGGTGTCTATGTGGGGGAGATAGAGATCTGGGGTGTCTATCTGGGGGGAGATAGAGGTCTGGGGTGTCTATCGGGGGAGATAGAGGTCTGGGGTGTCTATCTGGGGAGATAGAGGTCTGGGGTGTCTATCTGGGGGGATGGGGGGCAATGTGTGTATCTGTGTCTGAGAAAAGGTGGAGTATAAGGAGGTGTGGTGTTGAAAGCGTGGCAAGGGGCCCCAAACATTTTCCTTCCCAGGTCCCCTCAAATGCTAGAGATGACAAATTCAAACTTCTTACTCCGTTGTCTCTGTTCAAAATCCCCTTCAGCCACATTGTCCTCTGTCCAATGTATTTCATCCCACGTTGTTCCTCTGTCCTGTAATTTTAACAACACATTGTGTCTCTTCTTATCATTCAAACCTCAGACCCTCAACTCAATCTAATATAAAACATATTTTATTTAACCCTTTATACGTACGATAAAGATACCTATGGATAAAATGATGTTGGAGGCATCCAGGAATACCCCCCCCCCCCTGTGCTCCCCAGGAGATATCCTCCCACCCTGTGCTCCCCAGGATATATCCTCCCCCCCTGTGCTCCCCAGGAGATATCCTCCCACCCTGTGCTCCCCAGGAGATATCCTCCCCCTGTGCTCCCCAGGAGATATCCCCCCCTGTGCTCCCAGGAGATATCTCCCCTGTGCTCCCCAGGAGATATCCTCCCCCCCTGTGCTCCCCAGGAGATATCCTCCCCCCTGTGCTCCCCAGGAGATATCCTCCCCCCGTGCTCCCCAGGAGATATCCTCCCCCCCTGTGCTCCCCAGGAGATATCCCCCCCCTGTGCTCCCCAGGAGATATCCTCCCCCCCTTTGCTGCCCAGGAGATATCCTCCCCTGTGCTCCCCAGGAGATATCCTCTCCCCCGTGCTTCCCAGGAGATATCCTCCCCCGTGCTTCCCAGGAGATATCCTCTCCCCCGTGCTTCCCAGGAGATATCCTCCCCCCGTGCTCCCCAGGAGATATCTCCCCTGTGCTCCCCAGGAGATATCCCCCCTGTGCTCCCCAGGAGATATCCCCCCCCTGTGCTCCCCAGGAGATATCCTCCCCTCCTGTGCTCCCCAGGAGATATCCTCCCCCCGTGATCCCCAGGAGATATCCCCCCTGTGCTACCCAGGAGATATCCTCCCCTGTGCTCCCCAGGAGATATCCTCCCCCCTGTGCTCCCCAGGAGATATCCCCCCTGTGCTCCCCAGGAGATATCCTTCCCCCATGCTCCCCAGGAGATATCCCCCTGTGCTCCCCAGGAGATATCCCCCTGTGCTCCCCAGGAGATATTCTCCCCCCTGTGCTCCCCAGGAGATATCCTCCCCCCGTGCTCCCCAGGAGATATCCCCCTGTGCTCCCCAGGAGATATCCCCCCTGTGCTCCCCAGGAGATATTCTCCCCTCCTGTGCTCCCCAGGAGATATCCCCCTGTGCTCCCCAGGAGATATCCTCCCCCCGTGCTCCCCAGGAGATATCCCCCCTGTGCTACCCAGGAGATATCCTCCCCCCGTGCTCCCCAGGAGATATCCTCCCCCCCTGTGCTCCCCAGGAGATATCCTCCCCCCGTGTGCTCCTCAGGAGATATCGCCGGTCCCTGTTAATGTGCAGAGTGTGTTGTTCTGTATTTCCAGACCTCGGTTCAGCAGAAATATGGACGATCCATAAATAAATAATAACGGTAATAAATAATTTATATTTGCCGCCGCATTAGATGTACTTTGCTTTGATATATATGAATTGTAAACGTGTGTAAAACTGTATATCAGGTGGAATGTTGGGTTAATGCCGATTCAACTAATGCTTTTGGCATCGGCCAGCGAGCGGATGGGATGCGTTCAATAAATATACGTGGGAGGAGAGGAAATACGGCCGAGTGATGAGCTCTGAAACCCATAAAAAGAGAAATACTGGACACACAAGTTAATGAATGCTAATAAATAAATGCACAAATGCGCATTATAGGAATACGTTATTAATGATTGCTTTCCGAGTAACCCTCTCATGAGTTTTGTGTGAACTTTGCATGCGAGAGTCGATGGCGAGAGTCTCTATGTGCACCATGGGAGATGACCCGCGGGTGAGGAGAAACGTGAAAGTCACAATGCATCACGTTGCAACAAAATGCGAGTGAAACGCAAAGAGGCGCAGTGTTAGGGGGAAAAGCAGGTTACCAACCACACGCACACCTACCTCACTCAGCCAACTATATACTCTTATCCCACTTAGTCAGCCACATGCTCACTCTTATCTATCTCAGCCAGCCACATGCTCACTCTTACCTCTCTCAGCCAGCCACATGCTCACTATTACCTCTCTCAGCCAGCCACATGCTCACTCTTACCTCTCTCAGCCAGCCACATGCTCCCTCCCATCACTCACAGTCAGCCACATGCTCACTCTTAACTTTCTCAGCCAGCCACATGCTCACTCTTACCTCTCTCAGCCAGCCACATTCTCACTCTTATCTCTCTCAGCCAGTCACATGCTCACTCTTACCTCTCTCACAGCCAGCCACATGCTCACTCCATCACTCACAGTCAGCCACATGCTCACTCCCATCACTCACAGTCAGCCACATGCTCCCTCCCATCACTCACAGTCAGCCACATGCTCACTCCCATCACTCACAGTCAGCCACATGCTCACTCTTGTCTCTCGTGGCCAGTCGATCTTATATCTTTCAGCCAGCCCCATACTCTTATCTTCACATAGGGATGAGCTGGACACCCACTTGTTCGGTTCGCATTCGAACTCGAACAATTTCAAAAGTTCGAGTTCGAACACGAACCAAACTCAATGCACGTCAATGGGACTCGAAAGTTTGGTTTTTAGAGTGCCGTCCAAGAGGGCATATATGCTAGATATTTGCCATAAAAGGTGTATGGGGGACCGGGTAGTGCCCTGGGGGACAGGAAACAAGGACAAAACGTTTTTTTAAAAAAACGTTTTTAAAGGAACAGTGAGTTTTCCCTGCAGATGATGCACCACGTCCACGACGACCAGAGGCACAGCCTCCCGACACAGAGGCTGCTTGCCCTCTTATCTGTGTCTGGGAGCGTCTGCCTGTCCTTTTTGGTCTTTCTGACATGGTGAGTGATATATAGATTAAATATATACAGAAGTCTGATTCAACTATGTTACAAAAATTGGAGATATGCAGAACTCTGATTCAACTCTGGTATAAAGATTAAAGATTTCCAGAACTCTGGTATAACTCAGTGAGACACCCTGATAGGTGGCAGCCAGTGACAAGACACAGATTACAATTCCCAGAAACCTCCTATAAATCAGTGAGACCCCCTGATGAGTGGCAGTGAGAACACACAGATTACAACAATTCCCAGATATTTTGGAGAAGTGAGACCCCCCCCCAATAGCTGCTGGCAGTGAAAACACACACTAACAGAACAATCTCCTCTCAAAAAACACGTGCTGGGGCTGCAAGGGACGCCTTACATAGTGTGCTGCGGGACTTAGCTCTGTGAGCCCATGATTGGGCAAAATTTGCACCTGTCTTGCACCTAAACTGTGGTCAGCCAAAGTGGCTCCAAAATTGCACCAAACAGTGTATTTCCCCGTATGGTGCAATTTCATGGCCATTTGGCTATTCAGAAACCTGGCAGTTTGCCAAATATTGGCGAATTGCCAACGAAATATGATACTGTTCGACAGCAGTGAAATCCCCCATAGAGAAGCAATGGTTAATCTATTCAGAAACACCGAACAGCAGAGAAATGTCAGTGAAATGCCCTGCTGTTCGGTGTTTTCATTCGGCAGGTTTAATCAGGCAAATCCCATAGGTTTCAATGTTAAAAATATTCCCGTTTTTATTAAATATTTCTTCATCGGTTTATTCTTTTAATCTGCAGCAAAAAGTTTATTTATTTATTTTATTTTAGGATTTGTTTTAGGCATTATTTTTGTGATTTTTTTTCGGCAATTTTTTTTTCTCAGATCTTTTGAAAATGGTGTTTTTTCTTTTTTCTTTTTTCTGTAACCGACCTATTTATTATTATTCATAGGACCTTATATGTTATTTCCAGGCATTTTCATCTAGTAGTTTTTTTTGCAAACAGCTTTCTAAAAGTTGGGCGTTTTCTTTTTGTTTTTTTAACTTATTCGTCAGATTGTCTGCTTTTTCCGGCGTATGGTCGGCGGTCTGTTCGGCGGTTTTGCGGCAGAATGTCGGGCGCGTTCGGCTTTTTTTTGGCGGTTTTTGAGTCGGTTCTTCTGTTCCAGTCGGCGGTTTTTGCAGCGGTTTTTCGGATGCGTTCAGCGGGGTTTCCCTACACTACGGAGACCCTGCGGTGAATACTGAATTCACGGTAGGGTTGAGGAATTTGATTCCCGGAGGGCGGGGCAGGAAAGAGACGAAATTATAAGTGAATTTCAGTGCTCTTTGAATAACCCTGATAATGAATAATTTCATGAATGAAAGGAAAGGGGGCAGTTTGGTTTTCATTTGACAACTGGTCACAGATACATAGAAATCTCTACACACAGCCCGGCCAAAAAAGGTCACCACCTGCCGCACAACCTGTTATGATCTGCGGTGGCTTCAGTTGGTCAGGTCGGGGTTCAGCAGCGTTATGTGCCCAAAAAAATGAGGTCACGTGACTCCCTGAATATACTGAATGAGTAGGTTTTCTCATCAATGGGTTTTTTCTCCCCTGATGACACAGCGGGCATATTCCAAGATGGCAATGCCAGGATTCATCAGACTCAAATTGTGCAAGAGTGGTTGAGGGAGCATGAGATTGTCATGTCATTTTCACACATGGATTGGCCACCGCATGGTCTAGACCTTAACCCCATTGAGGTTAATCTTTGGGATGATGTGCTGGAGAAGACTTTACACAGCGCCGCGACTCTCCCATCATCAATACAAGATCTTGGCCACAAATTATTGCCCCTCTGGACGCTAGACATGTGCACAGCACAAAATTTTGTTTTGAACTAATGGATTAGTCCTAAAATGCAAATTATTTAGTTGCTAAAGAAATTCGTTTTCAGTTCTTTAGTATAAAAACTAATTTCATTCATCCGAAAACCAGTGGATACAATTACTATTGTAGTGCCTCCTCAGAGGGCTGAGATCGCTGCTTGTTACAGTATCTCTCACTCTCAGCACAATGTGGGCCATATTACAAAGTTGGTGCTAACTTAACCAGAGCTGTTGTAAACTTCCCAGAGCCATTATAGTCTATGGAGGTTTTCAGTTTACAACAGCTCTGGTTAAGTTAGCACCAACATTGTAATACTGCCCCGTGTCAGGCAAAGCTGTTACAGTAACTGACTGCTGCTCATCACAGCGCTCAGAGTTTCAGTAAAACTAGTAAATAATATTTTTATATATAAGAGGTTATAGAACAATATTATTTCCTTGTTTTACTGAAACTCTGAGCGCTGTTACAGTCAGTTACTGTAACATCTGAGCCTGATACATTGTACTGAGAGATAATGTAACAAGCAGCCGATCTCAGCGCTCACAGCCTCTGGATTTAAAGGGCTAAAAAAAAGGCTCCTCTCTGTATAATGTATAGAACATCCTCCTGCATTAATTAATACCCGTCTCTGTATAATATATAGAACACCCTCCTGAATTAATTAATGTCCCTCTCTGTATAGAACATCCTCCTCAATTTATATCTTTCTCTGTATAATGTATATCCTGCATTAATACCCCTCTCTGTATAATGTATAGAACATCCTCCTGCATTAATTAATGCCCCTCTCTGTATAGAACATCCTACTGCATTGGCATGTGGAGGGTGCAGAACTTCGGATGTTGCGCTCTTCATTGCTGGTCTCCTTCACTCCTCAATGTAATATCACAAAAAGGACTGAAACTAAAATGTAGTGCATTTTATTTTAGTTTCTTTCATTTTTTGTACTGAGCAGTTTCGTATCTCTTGAGTCATACGAAAACGAAATTATCCCAAAATTCGGACTAAATCGTTATAGTACTAAAACGAATGCACATGTCTACTGGACGCCAATAAATGCTGTGACATCACATGAGCTTATCCAAACGATGCTGCGGCGAATGCGTGACGCAATCACAGCGAAACGCGACACAACCAAATATTACAGTGTTTGACTTTTTTGGCCAGGCTGTGTCTATATTGGTTTTTTAATGTTGCGACATTGTATCGTAAGTAGTTTTTAGGTCCCGTGTTCAGGCAGTCGTTCTGACAGCCCTTGCAGCGTTACTCAGCGATGTGTTTGTGCAACAGGGATTCCTTTTTGAACATTGATCTGTGGATTATTAATTGTTTTCGGAGCAAGTTTTGTCTTGCGGGGCCACGTCAGCCGTCATTACTCCGAGTCCTCATAAGTTCCCGCCACGATTTCCCATTATTAAAGCTCTGCGTGCCGGCAGTGACTCACACTCAGGGATAATACCTCCTCTGGCGCCTGTCAGTGGGTTTTGTTGAAAACGTTGCTGACTTGCTACTATGTGGTTTTTTTTTGTGGTTTGAAGTAAAATTCTTGCTTTTGGTGCATTTATTTTCTTCATTAACAACGTGACGCGACGAGCGATCAGCTGAACTCTATGCACGTCTTACGTTGAGTTAATAACGTGCTTTTTTTTATTCTCTTCCCAAAAGTGCTTGATTTGCTTAAGTCTCTGGATAAACGCCTAGATTTTACGAATATTCTCTGAAAATAAATGAAGGAATGAAAAAAGAGAAGACAGGACAGCTCCTCTCAAAAACCGAGGTCATGTCCTCAGCGCTCGATCAGATCTCCCTTTCCGTAATTATTGTCTTTTTTTGCAGCAGGGGATTTATAGGGCCCTATCATCTCTTTAACGCTAGCGGTAGTGCTCGCATAATTAAGCTTTAGTGCTATGTTAATCGAGGTTATAGCGTTACGGCCAGATCACCTCCCGACCCGTTAGCGTGTCGGTATTAGCCCTTTATAGCGTGAGCTACTGTACGTTGCTCTCGCTATGCTTAACATGGGGAGCGCAAAGTGTAAGCACAGAGTAATTAGCGTTAGGATCACAAAGTCTTAAGGTTAATTACTAACTGCTGCGGCTAACTGAAAAGTTAACCACAGCTCCACAGGTTTCAGCTAAGGACTAGGGGATTATGTATCTTTTTGTTTTTTACCCTAATCTAAGTATTTAATTCATCCGTTTCACATTCCAAAATAACTAATAAAAACGAAATAACGAATCGATCCGAAATACAAAATAACGAATAAAAAGCGAAATAACGAATCGATCCGCAATACGAAATAATAAAAATGAAATAACGAATCGATACGAAATAACTACTAAAAACGAAATAACGAATCGATCCGAAATACAAAATAATGAATAAAAACGAAATAACGAATCAATCCGTAATAACTAATGAAAACAAAATAACGAAGTGATCCAAAATAACTAATAAAAATGAAATAACGAATCGATCCGAAATATGAAATAACTAATTAAAATGGAATAACGAATCGATTCGAAATACGAATTACTAATAAAAACAAAATAACAAATGAATCCGAAAAACGAATCACGGTAACATAACGAATGCACCAAAACGAATTGAAAAACATAATGGATAGATCAGAAACAAAACTAATTTTTTTTCCCATTGTGCGCATGTCTATCCAGTAGAGCAGTGTTTCCCAAACCTGTCCTTGAGACCCTCAACCAGACCAGATTTTGCAGATCACCTTGGGGAAATGCAGACTGAATCCTGCAATCACTGAGCAGCAAATCATATCACCTGTACAGACTTTTAAAAAACGACTGGATGACTTCCTGCAGACACAGAATATTAAGGGTTATAATATTTAATATGTGGGTAAAAGCTTCTTGATCCAAGGAGAAATCTGACTGCCATTCTGGGGTCAAGAAGGAATTTTTTCCCAGTATGTTGCATATTTCAGACTGGGTTTTTTGACTTCTTTTGGATCAACAGCAGTAGGTTATGTGGGAGAGGCTGAACCCGATGGACGCAAGTCTTTTTTCAGCCTATATAACTATGTAACTATGTAACCTGTGCTGTACTTCAGATATCTGCAAACCTGGCGAGGCAGAGGGTCCTGAGGACAGGTTTGGGAAACACTGCCGTAGAGCATTTGTGAAGTCAGGCACTGATGTTGACGAAAAGACCTCGCTCGTAATCTCTGTTCCAGTTCATCCCAGAGGTGTTCGATGGGGTTGAGGTCAGGGTTCTGTGCAGTCAGTCAAGCTCCTCCACACCAAACTCATCCAGTCACGTCTTTATGGACCTTGCTTTGTGCACCGTGGCGCAGTCATGCTGAAATTGGAAAGGAGCTCTTCAGAACCACCCATGTTGAACACAAATGTTTGTAAATACAGACTACAGGGCTAGGGGTAAAATTTTAATGATTGAAACACCTGAATTCAATCATTAAGAGGTGTGTCCCAATACCTATGTCCATATAGTGCATGTATCTCTGATATTGACCTTGGCTAATTCTCTACTTCTCCAGTCCTTGACTCTGGCTTTTCTGAGATCCTTGTCCTCCTGTTAATATTGACCTCAGCTTATGATCTTGTTTTCAGGCTTTTCTAGACCCTGGCTTGTCATGGAGATGCAAGGGAACTCAAAAATTGGTGGTGATCGCCGCATAGACATGTTCTACCAAACTCATTGTGGCTTCTCTGCTAAATAGTGCTTTGAAGACTTCAAAATCCATCTCGGTGTGGAAGCCCCAAATCTCCAGAAGGTTCACAAGTGGTTTATCAGATTCAAATCTGGACATTTTGACATTTGCAATGAACTGAGAGGAACGCCCTGCATGTCCACAGATGAGACCATAGTGGCCAAGGTGAAGAAATGTCTGGAGCAGGAACCTCAAACCATTCTCAAAAAACTTGTGGAAATGTTCGACATTTCGAAAACAAACATGGTGAGGATCCTACATGACGAGTTGGACTTAACCAATAAGTGCATCCTCTGGGTTTCGCCCTTGTTGAATGTAGAATAAAAAACTGTTAGAGTTGAGTTTGCCGAAAAGTTCCTCGCCACGTTGGAAGATGAGAAGTCTGCTGACTTCAAGGCAATTGTCACTGGAGATGAAGCTGTGTCGACAAAAGATGATTTTTGGGAGGCGTTTTGAGAAGGGGGGGCATTGCTTGAAAAAATGAGTAGAGATTGACGGCGATTATGGTGAGAAATACTGAATAAACAAACTTTATTTGGAAGAAAGAATTTTGAGTTAGCGTCATTATTTTATCGATTTTTTTTAACCTTATTTCTGGACCTTTTTGGAGATAAAATGTTCAAAAGTAGCAAATACATCAGATACGCCTCTTTGAATTCAAAACCAACTCCTTGTTTGCCCTTTGCTGGTAAATGGAGCGCAAACTGAAAAGCAAATGCATGAACGCTAAAACACGCTGCTGAAAAGCAATAAAAAGTTCTTTAGTGCTGGGGATTTTTCTGCTCGGTCTCAGTAATTAAGGCAGACATCCCAGTAATTATGTTATTTTTAGAGCTGGGCTTTCATGGCTTTCAGTGTTCTCTCCTTTTCCTCAGTAAGTCTGTCACATGAGATGTTTACCGTCCCGGCTGCTCCTGTGCCAGACTACATTTCATGCTTTCAGTTTGGTCGGTCAGTTTATAAACTATAAACAGAAAGATTGCATAATCAGCGTTTCTTCACAACGCACGGTTTCTGAGAAACAGTCTCAAAGTGTCAGGGGATGAAACCACACCGGCACAACTGGAATGTTGTGTCCCATATGCTCCTCAGACGCTCGTCATCACCACATTTATTAGTAGAGACGCCATCAGGGAGTGACAGCCTATGATATGTCAAGTGGTCCAGTGGATACAAGGGGCCCTGGCCGAACCTAGTGCAACTTGTCAACGTGCCTCAGTTTTAAGTGTCTATTAAATGCCGTCCGGGACTGGCCTAACAAGCGAGACATGGCATCTAGAGCCGGTAACTCCACTCTAATTACAGAAGGAGCAGTTAGTATGGCCTCCACCTGTCAGGGTTGGCTTGTAAGGTGGCAGAGTGGGCTAGGAGGACTGGAGCGGGATACCATGGTATATTGAAACCAGAGATACAGATGGGCCATGCGGTAGGCGTGGAAAATAGTTGTGGTATAGGCCAGGTATTTAATGAAAACATTGAGGGTGGACCACCACATGTGTAGGCTTTCCAACAGGGGGTCCCCGCTGAAGTCTCATAAGGTTTTAGCTCCATGGTGCCATTACACCAAAGAGTATACCAGGCATATCACTCAGAAAGGTGTGGCCAATACTGACATGCCTGTGCAGGAGTGATACTGTAATGTCACATTTTCTCTGGTTTTGGCTGTGCCCCCTGGTGGTGAGGGGCCTTCATGTCCATTTTCCTCTGTTTTTGTTTGGCTGTGCTGTCTGGGGTTCTGCTGTGATCTTCTGGTCTGAGGTCACATGGCCCAATCACACAGACCCACTCCCTATATATATCCCAGCAGCACAGAGCTTCATTGACCGTTTGTAGAATTCCATGGTGGTTCTGGTTCATGTGTTCTGTTCCTGGTTCCTGATTCACGCGTTGCTGAAAAGCTTCAAGTCTCGTATTTTCTGGTTTTGACGCTTGGCTTTCGTTTCTGGACATTCTCTTTCTCGTCCCCTGTACTCTGAATAATGTTATCTTGTTACTGACCTTGCCTGGATGAGAACCATTCCTGTGTATGACCTTAGCGTGTTCTCTGGATTTCTCTATTGTCTGTTCCCTGTTTCATTGTATGCCAGTTCAGTTGCCAACCTCTGCTGTTATGACCATTCCTATGTTTCATGTTTAGTGTATCTTGTCTGTCTAAGTTTAGCTTACTCAGAGGCCAACATACAAGGACCTCTTCAGTATAGGATTTCTGTCTGTCTTGTTAACCCTTGCCTTTTTTGCCCCCCTTGCTTTGTTATTCTTTGTGAGGGTTTCTTAGATAGAAATTATTCCCAGCATAGGGATGCCTTTATTTTTCTTTCTGGCCCTCCTGTCCCTTGTGTCTCAGTCTGGTTCCTGCATAGCCCTGGAATCTGTATTATTGATCTGTCCTGTATCAAGTCAGCAGCTCACCAGCCTAAAGGGCTACACTCCTTGTTCC
This sequence comes from Leptobrachium leishanense, assembly GCA_009667805.1. Taxonomy (NCBI): domain Eukaryota; kingdom Metazoa; phylum Chordata; class Amphibia; order Anura; family Megophryidae; genus Leptobrachium; species Leptobrachium leishanense. Next base: position 382,893,002 of record CM019065.1, on the reverse strand, counting down.
ATGCCACCACGATGGCCCAAGTGGGCGCCCATCGTTACAAGTAACCTCCACAATCAGGGCTGCCATCGGAATTCTTGGGGCCTCTTACTAAATCATTGGTCGGGGCCTCCCTTCCATCAGCTGCCCAAGTCAGTGAAATAATTAAAAATGAAATCATTTTGGCTCCTCTTCTCCTTCAGTAAAGAGATAAATAGTGTCCCCTGGTGTTATCGCTTTCACTCTCCATCTCTACCTGGTGCAGACCATCCCTAAGGGAAGTCAAAGTGCTCATAATGGCCTCAGATGTCACAGCCCACCGGGAAAGTGGGGTGGAGGAAACTCCTGCACTTCACCTCATGATTTGATGAGGTGATCCTCATCAAATCAAACCGAATATCCTGATCCATGATATAGCTTGATGCACACTGACAGCCCTGCCTTTCTGAAATGAATCCTTGCCTCGATGATTTACACCAGGGGTCTCAAACTCGAATTACCCGAGGGCCACTCGACGAGTTTTCAAATCCCATGAGGGCCGCTTGCAAAATTTCAAACTCGCATGAAAACAATTATATTTAACTAATTATTTATTAAACTAAAGTTACATAAAAATGCAGCATTTTATTAAAATAGATTTAATTAAAATAATTATAATATATATAAAATATAAAAATATATTAAAATAATTATATATTAAAATATATATGAACAAAATTATGCAGCGGCATTGTTAATTTTGTAAGAAAAATAAATCTTTTTAACTGTATTTAATTTTATTATTTTTATTTAGTATTAATTTTAGAATCTTTTTGTTTTTGCACAATTCATACAGGGTTATTCAAAGAGATCCGAAATGTGGTCGAAAGATAAACGAACAGTGAAATTCAGCGTACGGTTACCTTTCCTGGCAATTCGGCTATTCAGAGAGCAGGCAGTTCGCCAAATCCTGGCGAATTGCCTGCACATACGGTGCCTGTTCGGTGTCTGTTCGAGGGCAGTGAAATCCCCATAGAGAAGCAATGCTTCGTCTATTCAGAGAACAAAAACCAGCAGTGAAAAGTTGCCGAAATGCCCTGCCATTCAGTAGTTTCATTCGACAGGTTTATTCAGGGGAATCCCATAGGCTTCAATGTTAAAAATATTCCCGTTTTAATTCAATATCTAATAAACTGTTTATTATAATATTCTGCAGTAAAAAGTCTCTTTACCTATAGATTTTTTTAGGATCTTTTATGAGTTTTTTGGGATTTTTTTGCAAAATTTTTTTAAATTTCTTTTTAAAGCGTTTTTTCTTTTTTCTGTAACAGCCCTTTTTATTATCATTCATTGGATCTTATATGTAAATTCCAGACATTTTTGTTCAGTAGTTTCTTTGCAAACAGCGTTTCACTTTTCAAAGTTTCTCGGGTTTAGTCGGGTTTCTCCGGCGTGTTCGGCGGGGTTAATCCAGATGTTTTTGCGAGTTTCGGTGTGCGTTCGCCAGGTTCATCGGGTTTGTGGCGGCTTTTCCCTTCACTACGACGGCCCTGTGATGCTTGCTGAATACATCGCAGCGTCTCCGAAATGGTATCGCCAAATCGCACCGAATTGAAGAGAACGAAAAGTCGCCGAATGTGTTGTGACTTTTCGATTCTCTGAATAACCTTGATAGTGTTGTTGTGTATTTTTGGAAAGGCCAGATTTTGGCCTTTCCAATGACACATCAACTGTCTTATGGATCCGAGAGATACCAGGGTCTAAAGACTCCTGCATCTCCTGTAATGTGATCTTGCTGGGCAGGGTAATCCCAGAGGTGACGTCATCTGCAGCCCGGGGGGCCGTCCCACAGCAAAGGCTGATGCCAGTCTGCAGGGGCTTGGAGCGTCCTGCGTATTGGGGAGGGAATCCCCATGACGCTCCACACATGTCCCGGACAGCAAGTGCAGCAAAGCCAATATGGACCCCCCCAAATGGCTTGGTACTTTGAGACCCCTGACATACACAGTATGCAATAGACGTGGGATAATTGTTTTGGATCTTTGCAACTTTCTTAGAGAATTACCACAAAAAAGTAACAATGTAACATGCACCATATTGCCAAAAGTATTCGCTCACCTGCCTTGACTCGCATATGAACTTATATAACAGCTTCAACTCTTCTGGGAAGGCTGTCCACAAGGTTTAGGAGGGTGTTTATGGGAATTTTTGACCATTCTTTCAGAAGCGCATTTGTGAGGTCACACACTGATGTTGGACGAGAAGGCCTGGCTCTCAGTCTCCGCTCTAATTCATCCCAAAGGTGTTCTATCGGGTTGAGGTCAGGACTCTGTGCAGACCAGTCAAGTTCATCCACACCAGACTCTCATCCATGTCTTTATGGACCTTGCTTTGTGCACTGGTGCACAGTCATGTTGGAAGAGGAAGGGAAGGGAAGAGGTATGTCCCAGGACATACTTGAAAACGAGAGAAATCTCAATGTATCCTTCCTGGTAAAATACTTTATAAATAAATAAATAAACAAATAAAACTGTTCCCACAAAGTTGGGAGCATGGAATTGTCCAAAATGTCTTGGTATGCTGAAGCATTCAGAGTTCCTTTCACTGGAACTAAGGGGCCAAGCCCAACTCCTGAAAAACAACCCCACGCCATAATCCCCCCTCCACCAAACTTTACACGTAGCACAATGCAGTCAGACAAGTACCGTTCTCCTGGCAACCGCCAAACCCAGACTCGTCCATCAGATTGCCAGATGGAGAAGTGCGATTCGTCACTCCATAGAACGCGTCTCCACTGCTCTAGAGTCCAGTGGCGGCGTGCTTTACACCACTGCATCCAACGCTTTGCATTGCATTTGGTGATGTATGGCTTGGATGCAGCTGCTCGGCCATGGAAATCCATTCCATGAAGCTCTCTGCGCACGGTTCTTGAGCTAATCTGAAGGCCACATGAAGTTTGGAGGTCTGTAGCGATTGACTCTGCAGAAAGTTGGCGACCTCTTCGCACTATGCGCCTCAGCATCCGCTGACCCCGCTCCGTCAGTTTACGTGGCCTACCACTTCGTGACTGAGTTGCTGTCGTTCCCAAACACTTCCACATTTTTATAATACAGCTGTGACTGGAATATTTAGGAGTGAGGAAATTTCACGACTGGATTTGTTGCACAGGTGGCATCCTATCACAGTTCGACGCTGGAATTCACTGAGCTCCTGAGAGCAACCCATTCTTTCACAAATGTTTGTAAAAACAGTCTGCGTGCCTAGGTGCTTGATTTTATATACCTGTGGCCATGGAAGTGATTGGAACACCTGATTCTGATTATTTGGATGGGTGAGCGAATACTTTTGGCAATATAGTGTATTTCCAACTGGAAGAAATCTGAAAAAAAACAACTGAAACATTGAAAGGAAAAAAAAACAATGTATACTACCTGGCATTAGCATTTTGTACCACGCTACAGAATGCTGTTGTTCTACATATTACAATCCCTATAATATACAAAAGGTTAAAAAAAAATTGGGAGAAATACAATGTGGCTCATCTGATGTTCAGTGTTTCATTTCTAATGTGGCCATTTGTTGCCACCTGGTGGAAGCTGCTTGTTGTTACTGCTACTTGAATTTTGTGGACACATACACTGTACATTCAATGTCATACAAATTGCTTAAGGTGGAAAGATTGGAATTTTGGCTGTTTGGGAGCATCGAAAATTCTGGATCGCTAAAATCCTGAATCATTTGGAAAACATGACATTTTATGACATCAATCCAAAACTTTTCAGATCAAGTCGAAATAATTTACCTTAAGGAAAAAGATTGTATACTTTTTGCAATACTAGCCTTACCCTAGCTCTAACCCTAGCCCTAACCTTAACTTAACTCAAACCCTAGCTCTAACCGTAGCACTAACGTTAACCTAACTCTAACCCTAACCCTAGCTCTAACCCTAACCCTAGTTCTAACCTTAACCCTAGCTCTAACCTTAACCCTAGTTCTAACCGTAACCCTAGTTCTAACCGTAACCCTAGCTCTAACCTTAACCCTAGCTCTAACCCTAACTCTAGCACTAATTTTAACCCTAGTTCTATGTTAGCTATGAAAAAGGAATTGAACTTACTGTTCGTAGAACCCAATAGCAGATCCAGCACGGCCTTGGTATACAACAACCAGGAAGCAGAAGTCAGGAGGCAAGGCGGATTAGCGTTACTAATCCAAGATTCACAGTACAGTTCAAGGGATAAGCAAGGATGCAGAAGCCAGTAGGCAAGCCAGGTCATAAGCCAGTGGTACAGGATTCGCGGTACAGATTAAGGGAAAGGACGAGGTGGGTTTGTCAAGAGGTATTCTGGGTCTTTGGTAAAGGTGCAGGTCACAGAGATTATAGCCTTTGGTAATCCTAACGATACTAGAACACTGTCGCATATGGGAACTAGGGATTGATAGTATGGTGCTCTTGGGTGCATGTTTGTGACGTCAGACGCCAAGCAGGGGTTCCCGGAAGCAAGCGCGCATGTGCAGTAGAACTTGTGGCTGGAGTCTGTGTAGGTCCAGAGCGCGCATGAGCGAAAGGCTCCGCAAGTAGACTTATGCCGGCAACGGGTTGTACACCAATGGCTCAGCGTAGGCAACTCGAACGGCGAACTCCGGAGGGGCTTGGTGCATCAAGGACAGGAGTATGACACTCTAACCCTAACCCTAGCTCTAACCTTAACCCTAGCTCTAACCCTAACCCTAGCTCTATCGACAGTGGCGTCACTAGGGTTGGTGTCACCCGGTGCGGTAACTTATGGTGTCACCCCCCCCCGAGTTTTACGGATTTTTTTTAACTACTCTTACTCCTAAATCAGTACTCCCATATAACACTGAATGCTCATACACACAGCGCACATTACTGTGAGGTTTATTGCTGTGGAGCTCTCTCATATGCTCACACAAATTTTTGCCAACTGCCAGCAAGTACGGTGCCTGTTCGAAGGCAGTGAAAGCGCACATGGATATATATTGCCCCCAGCAGCTCTGGATATATTGCCCCCAGCAGCTCTGGATATATTGCCCCCAGCAGCTCACCCATGGATATATATATTGTCCCCAGCTCACATATGGATATATTGTGCCTCAGCTCACATATGGATATATTGCCCCAGTTCACAATTATATATTGCCCCCAGCAGCTCACCCATGGATATATATTGCCCCAGCTCACATATGGATATATTACCCCAGACCAGCTCAAACATGGATATATTACCCCAGACCAGCTCACACGTGGATATTGCACCAGCTCTCATGGATATGCCCCAAGCACACATGGATACTGCCCCAAGCACACATGGATACTGCCCCCAGCACACATGGATACTGCCCCAGCTCACATGGATATGCCCCAGCTCTCATGGATATGCCCCAGCAGCTCTCATGGATATTGCCCCAGCTCATGGATAATGCCCCAGCTCATGGATAATGACCCAGCTCATGAATATGCCCCAGCTCATGGATAATGCCCCAGCTCATGGATATGCCCCAGCTCATGGATAATGCCCCCAGCTCATGGATATGCCCCAGCTCATGGATATTGCCCAGCTCATGGATATGCCCCAGCTCATGGATAATGCCCCCAGCTCATGGATAATGCCCCCAGCTCATGGATATGCCCCAGCTCATGGATACTGCCCCAGCTCATGGATAATGCCCCAAGCTCATGGATAATGCCCCAGCTCATGGATATGCCCCAGCTCATGGATAATGCCCCAGCTCATGGATATGCCCCAGCTCATGGATATTGCCCCCAGCTCATGGATATGCCCCAGCTCATGGATATTGCCCCAGCTCATGGATATGCCCCAGCTCATGGATAATGCCCCAGCTCATGGATAATGTCCCCAGCTCATGGATATGCCCCAGCTCATGGATATTGCCCCAGCTCATGGATACTGCCCCAGCTCATGGATAATGCCCCAAGCTCATGGATAATGCCCCAGCTCATGGATATGCCCCAGCTCATGGATAATGCCCCCAGCTCATGGATATGCCCCAGCTCATGGATATTGCCCCAGCTCATGGATATGCCCCAGCTCATGGATAATGCCCCAGCTCATGGATAATGCCCCCAGCTCATGGATATGCCCCAGCTCATGGATATTGCCCCAGCTCATGGATATTGCCCCAGCTCATGGATAATGGCCCAAGCTCATGGATAATGCCCCAGCTCATGGATATGCCCCAGCTCATGGATATGCCCCAGCTCATGGATAATGCCCCAGCTCATGGATAATGCCCCCAGCTCATGGATATGCCCCAGCTCATGGATATTGCCACAGCTCATGGATATGCCCCAGCTTATGGATAATGCCCCCAGCTCATGGATAATGCCCCCAGATCATGGATATTGCCACAGCTCATGGATATGCCCCAGCTTATGGATAATGCCCCCAGCTCATGGATAATGCCCCAGCTCATGGATATGCCCCAGCTCATGGATAATGCCCCCAGCTCATGGTATATTGCCCAGCTCATGGATAATGCCCAGCTCATGGATATTGCCACAGCTCATGGATATGCCCCAGCTTATGGATAATGCCCCCAGCTCATGGATAATGCCCCAGCTCATGGATATGCCCCAGCTCATGGATAATGCCCCCAGCTCATGGATATGCCCCAGCTCATGGATATTGCCCCAGCTCATGGATATGCCCCAGCTCATGGATAATGCCCCCAGCTCATGGATAATGTCCCCAGCTCATGGATATGCCCCAGCTCATGGATATTGCCCCAGCTCATGGATACTGCCCCAGCTCATGGATAATGCCCCAAGCTCATGGATAATGCCCCAGCTCATGGATATGCCCCAGCTCATGGATAATGCCCCCAGCTTATGGATATGCCCCAGCTAATGGATATTGCCCCAGCTCATGGATATGCCCCAGCTCATGGATAATGCCCCAGCTCATGGATAATGCCCCCAGTTCATGGATATGCCCCAGCTCATGGATAATGCCCCAAGCTCATGGATAATGCCCCAGCTCATGGATATGCCCCAGCTCATGGATATGCCCCAGCTCATGGATAATGCCCCAGCTCATGATATGCCCCAGCTCATGGATAATGCCCCCAGCTCATGGATATGCCCCAGCTCATGGATATTGCCACAGCTCATGGATATGCCCCAGCTTATGGATAATGCCCCCAGCTCATGGATAATGCCCCCAGATCATGGATATTGCCACAGCTCATGGATATGCCCCAGCTTATGGATAATGCCCCCAGCTCATAGATAATGCCCCAGCTCATGGATATGCCCCAGCTCATGGATAATGCCCCCAGCTCATGGATATTGCCCCAGCTCATGGATAATGCCCCAGCTCATGGATAATGCCCCAGCTCATGGATATTGCCACAGCTCATGGATATGCCCCAGCTTATGGATAATGCCCCCAGCTCATGGATAATGCCCCAGCTCATGGATATGCCCCAGCTCATGGATAATGCCCCCAGCTCATGGATAATGCCCCAGCTCATGGATAATGCCCCAGCTCATGGATATGCCCCAGCTCATGGATATTGCCACAGCTCATGGATATACCCCAGCTCATGGATATGCCCCAGCTCATGGATAATGCCCCCAGCTCATGAATAATGCCCCAGCTCATGGATAATGCCCCAGCTCATGGATATGCCCCAGCTCATGGATATGCCCAGTACCAGCCGCTCATGGATAATGCCACCAGCTCACCTCCTGCGCCGCGTGTTCTGCTCCCTCTGAGCGTCCGGCGGCATGGAGCTTGGGCGCTTGTCTAGGGGAGCCACGTGACCAGCCGTGATCTCGCGAGAACTCGGCTGGTGACGTGTTTCCCCCAGGCGAGCGCCGAAGCTGCATTGCTTCGGATGCTCGCAGGGAGCGAACATGCATGCAGGGTGAGACACCCGCCCTTAGGGTGGTGGTGTCACCCTAAGGGCGGGTGTCACCTGGTGCAGGCCGCACCCCCCGCCCCACGTTACGACGCTCCTGTCTATCCATAACCCTAGCTCTAACCCTAAACCTAGCTCTAACCCTAAACCTAGCTCTAACCCTAACCCTAGCTCTAACCTTAACCCTAGCTCTAACCCTAACCATAGCTCTAACCTTTAGGGTTGAGCCGAACACCCCCGTGTTTGGTTCGCATTCGAACTCGAACAATTCTAAAAGTTCGAGTTCGAACGCGAACACGAACCGAACTCAATGCAAGTCAATGGGACTCAAAAGTTTGGTTTTTAGAGTGCCCTGCAAGAGGGCATATATGCAAGATATTTGCCATAAAAGGTGTATGGGGGTCCGGGTAGTGCCCTGGGGGCAGTGGCGTAGCGTGGGGGGGGGGCTGGGGGGCCGTGGCCCCGGGCACAGTTTTGTTAGGGGCGCATTTGCACCCCTAAAACTGGCCCGGGGATTGAGGGGATCCAGATGCCGGGCAGCGCGAGAGTGCCTGCCCGGTCCTAAACAGTCCGTCCTGTTAAAGGGGAGGCAGCCGGTCACGTGGTCCGGCTAATCAGGTGGTACTGAGTCTCTGTACCACCTGACTGGCCGGACCACGTGACCTGCGCACGCACGCAGCCGACTCCACTTCAACAGGACGGACTGTTCAGGACCGGGCAGGCACTCTCGCGCTGCCCGGCATCTGGGTCCCCTCAATCCCTGCCGGAGCTGGCCCGAGTGTCCAGGTGAGAGCTGGGGCAAATCCATGTGAGAGCTGGGGCAAATCCATGTGCTGGGGCCTGGGCAAATCCATGTGTGAGCTGGGGGCAAATCCATGTGAGATCTGGGGCAAATCCATGTGCTGGGGCCTGGGCAAATCCATGTGAGAGCTGGGGCAAATCCATGTGAGAGCTGGGGCAAATCCATGTGCTGGGGCCTGGGCAAATCCATGTGAGAGCTGGGGCAAATCTATGTGCTGGGGCCTGGGTAAATCCATGTGAGAGCTGGTGCAAATCCATGTGAGAGCTGGGGCAAATCCATGTGCTGAGAGCTGGGCAAATCCATGTGCTGGGGCCTGGGCAAATCCATGTGAGAGCTGGGGCAAATCCATGTGAGAGCTGGGGCAAATCCATGTGCTGGGGCCTGGGCAAATCCATGTGAGAGCTGGGGCAAATCCATGTGAGAGCTGGGGCAAATCCATGTGAGAACTGGGGGCAAATCCATGAGCTGGGGGCAAATCCATGAGCTGGGGGCAAATCCATGAGTTGGGGGCAAATCCATGAGCTGGGGGCAAATCCATGAGTTGGGGGCAAATCCATGAGCTGGGGGCAAATCCATGTGAGAGCTGGGGCAAATCCATGTGTGAGCTGGGGTAAATCCATGAGCTGGGGGCAAATCCATGTGAGAGCTGGGCAAATCCATGTGTGAGCTGGGGCAAATCCATGTGTGAGCTGGGGCAAATCCATGTGAGAGCTGGGGCAAATCCATGTGTGAGCTGGGGCAATATCCATGTGTGAGCTGGGGCAATCCATGTGCTGGGCCTGTGCAAATCCATGTGAGAGCTGGGGCAAATCCATGTGAGAGCTGGGGCAAATCCATGAGCTGGGGCATATCCATGAGCTGGGGGCAAATCCATGAGCTGGGGGCAAATCCATGAGTTGGGGGCAAATCCATGAGCTGGGGGCAAATCCATGAGCTGGGGCAAATCCATGAGTTGGGGGCAAATCCATGAGTTGGGGCAAATCCATGAGCTGGGGGCAAATCCATGAGTTGGGGGCAAATCCAAGAGCTGGGGCAAATCCATGAGCTGGGGGCAAATCCATGAGTTGGGGGCAAATCCATGTGAGAGCTGGGGCAAATCCATGTGTGAGCTGGGGTAAATCCATGAGCTGGGGGCAAATCCATGTGAGAGCTGGGGCAAATCCATGTGTGAGCTGGGGCAATATCCATGTGTGAGCTGGGGCAATATCCATGTGTGAGCTTGGGCAATATCCACGTGTGAGCTGGGGCAATATCCACGTGTGAGCTGGGGCAATATCCATGTGTGAGCTGGGGCAAATCCATGTGTGAGCTGGGGCAATATCCATCTGTGAGCTGGGGCAAATCCATGTGTGAGCTGGGGCAATATCCATGTGTGAGCTGGGGCAAATCCCATGAGCTGGGGCAAATCCCATGAGCTGGGGCAAATCCCATGAGCTGAGGCAATATCCATGTGTGAGCTGGGGCAATATCCATGTGAGAGCTGGGGCAATATCCATGTGAGAGCTGGGACAATATCCATTGTGTGAGCTGGGGCAATATCCATGTGAGAGCTGGGGCAATATCCATGTGAGAGCTGGGGCAATATCCATGTGTGAGCTGGGGCAGTATCCATGTGAGAGCTGGGGCAATATCCATGTGTGAGCTGGGGCAATATCCATGTGTGAGCTGGGGCAGTATCCATGTGAGAGCTGGGGCAATATCCATGTGAGAGCTGGGGCAGTATCCATGTGTGAGCTGGGGCAATATCCATGTGTGAGCTGGGGCAATATCCATGTGAGAGCTGGGGCAATATCGATAACGTGTCCACAGGTTGGGGGGGGCGCACAATTCTTGGCTGGCCCCGGGCGCTGACAACCCACGCTACGCCACTGCCTGGGGGACAGGAAACAAGGACAAAAAGTTTTAAAAAAAAGTTTTAAAGTGACAGTGAGTTTTCCATGAAATAAGGGTTAAAAATAAGACCAAAAAATTCCTTCAAATATCGTGCCTAGGAGGTCCCCATAACCTGCCCGTGAAGTGGCGGATTTGTAGGATGTGTAGAAACATTTAAAAACAAAAAAATGACATTTCAAATGACGGTAAACGGTTTTCCTTTAATCTATTCATAAACAACTGCTTGGGGAGGCAGCCTGTATGAAAAGACATTTTAGGACACGCAGAACAAGTTTAGTGATTTTTTGGCTAAATTATGGTGAAACTTATGCAGGCTTTGGATGAAAGTAGCTTTAAAATTGGGCCTTTAGTGTCGGCAACAGTGCCGTCACACCGTAACCCCTCTGTGGTATTGTGGAAGAGTGCAGGGTTGGACCTTGCGTTCCAAAAAATTTAAATGATATAAATCTGGTACAGGCGTCAGTGCACCCAAATATTGTGCCATTCATGGCAGCAAGTGCCTTCACACCATAACCCTTTTGTGGTATTGTGGAAGAGTGCAGGGTTGGACCCTGCGTTCCAAAAAATTTAAATGATATAAATCTGGTAAAGGCGTCATTGCACCCAAATATCGTGCCTTTCATGGCAGCAAGTGCCTTCACACCGTAACCTCTTTGTGGTATTGTGGAAGAGTTCAGTGGTGGAGGTTTTGTGAATGCAGAAGACATCCCCGATCTATTCCGTTACGTCAGCATCAGGGGATTGATAGCTGCTGATCCAGGACTGATTCATTTTTATAAATGTCAGCCGGTCTACAGAGTCAGTGGATAGACACACTCTTTTGTCTGTGACAAAACCTCCAGCGGCACTGAATGTCCTTTCAGAAAGCACGCTGGATGAAGGGCAATCTAGTAGCTGCATAGCATATTGGCTAAGTTCTGGCCAGTGATCCAATCTCAACACCCAGTAAGCCAGTGGAACATCTGCTGGAAAGGTATCCAGGTCTGCCCTTGCCCCTAGGTAGTCCTGCACCATACGGTGAAGACGCTGGCAATGGGTGCCTACATTTGACATCCCTGGGCGTCGTGGACTAAAATGTTTTAAATAGGCATCAGTCAAGCGGCCCTGGCCTTCACCGCTCTTCCTCTGATCATCCGCAGCCTCAGAAGCACCTGTGTCATCACTTGGTAACCTACCAGTGCTTGGAAAGGTGTTACACAAGTGTCGCTTTAGAGCGTCCTCAAGTTTTTTCATCCTGTGCTCCCTCTGTGCGGGCAGGATGAGCTCTGCAACTTTACCCTTGTATCGTGGATCAAGAAGGGTTGCCAACTAGTAATGATCCCTCTCCTTGATAGCATGTATCCTGGGGTCCTTTACCAGGCTTTGCAGGATAAGGGAGCCCATGCAGCATAGGTTGGAGGTGGAATTAGCTTCCGAGTCTTCCTGGTCAATGAGGAGGATGACCCCCATCGTGCACTTCTTTCTCCCAGCCACGTACTAGTCCTTGTGTTTCTGGGCACACAAAACCCTCCCTTGAGGAATCCCCATCTTCAATGCCCCCACTATTTAAATATTCCTCCTCCTCCTCATCCTCCGCCTGTCTGATCTGAAGAGGACCCACTGGAATGCTGTCTGCGGAAAGACTGGGGCCTTCAGAGCTAGGGAAGGCCTCCTCTTCCTCCCCCTGCTCTGCCTCTAGAGCCACATCTATAATTCCCTGCAGAGTGTGCTCCAGCAGGAACACTAAAGGAATTGTGTCACTGATGCATGCACTGTCCTGCTCACCATCCTCATTGCCTCCTCAAATGGTGACAGTACAGTGCATGCATCCTCGATCATCAGCCACTGCGGGGGAAAAAAAACCAAGTCGACCTGAACCTGTTCTTGTGCCATACTCACACAGGTACTCGTTGATGGCCCTCTGCTGCTTGTGCAGACGCTGCAGCATTGCTAATGTCGAGTTCCACCTGGTGGGCATGTCATAGATCAGACGGTTTGTGGGAAGGTGGAATTCTCTTTGAATTTCTGCCAGGTGAACACTTGCTGGGAATGACCGTCTGAAGTGGCTGCAGACTTTTCTGGCCTGGCTGAAATGCTCTGCCTGCCCTGGGTACCTGGTTAGGAAACGCTGTACCACCAGATTTAGGACGTGTGCTAGACATGGTACATGCGTCAACTTACCCAGGCATAGGGCAGAGAGAAGGTTGCTGCCATTATCACAGACGACCATTCCCAGCTGAAGCTGGCGTGGTGTTAACCATCTCTGCACCTGCCCCTGCAGAGCTGACAGAATTTCTGGCCCGGTGTGGCTCCTGTCCCCTAAACAAACCAGCTCAAGCACAATATGGCATCTTTTTGCTTGAGCCATTGCGTAGCCCCTGTCACGCGTCGGTTTAACTGCCCCTTCACCAGAGACAGAGAAGGAGGAGGAGGTGGAGGAGGAAGAGGGAGAGGTGGTTGTGGAGCAGACAGACCTCATACAAGCAGCTTTCTGGAGGCGTGGTGGTTGAACAAGCTCCAGCACACAGCCCCGTCTTGGATCCCTCCCAGCTGCAATCAGAGTTACCCAGTGTGCCGTGAAGGAAATGTAATGGCCCTGTCCATGCTTGCTGGACCACGTGTATAAAGTCACATGCACCTTGCTGCTGACTGCCTTTCCAAATGACTCGATAAAATTGTCTTCCACGTGCTGGTATAGTGCTGGAATGGCCTTCCGTGAAAAGTAATGGTCTTTTGGAACCTGCCACTGTGGTACAGCACATTCAGCAAATTCATGGAAGAAAGCAGAATCCACCTGCTGGAAAGGCAGCAGCTGTAATGCGAGTAATTTTGCTAAGCTGGTATTTAGACGCTGTGCTTAGGGATGGTTGAGACTATATTTTTTTTTACGCTGCAGCAGCTGGGCAACGTAATCCGACTGCCTAAATCTTCAGCTGATGGGATGCTGTCACGTTGTGAGGAAGGACCTGGTACATCCATTACTGTAGCATCATCCCTGTCAGTGGAGGTTGGAGTCAATGACATGGCAGGACATATAGTGGGGGTAGAGACAGGTGAGGAGGAGGACCTACGCAAAGGTTTGCGCCAACGGGATGTGTGGCAGGTGGTCATATGTCACCTCAAGCATGTGGTACCCAAGCGTCCGGTGTCTTTCCCACGCTTGTGCCTCATCTGACGTAGATTACAAATAGCAACGGTGCGGTCTGCTGCACATTTCTTAAAGAACTCCCAGACAGCAGAGTTCCTGGATGTGTGCTTTGAGACAACAGCGCTCTGCACCTGAGCAGCTCTGACATCTGATGCCTTGGACTGGCTAGTGCTACGGTTGGTCATAGAGGATGTTGTGCCTCGTGTTTGTTGTGCCTCCTCCTCCTCCTCACTTGACTCCTCTGTTCGATCAGGCACCCAGGTGGAGTCAGTGACCTCATCATCATTGTCATCACCCCCTATCTCCTTGTCACTGGAGCCAACTTGGCAGTATGCTGCAGCTGCTGGGGCAACATGAGTGCCAGTTATTTGTGTGTCACTGGCACCCCCTTCCTCTAGGTTCATTATACTCCATTCCTCACCCTAAGAGAATGAATCAGAGCACTGTAGTTGCTGCGCATCCTCAAGCAGCATGTCACTGTCATTGTAGTCAAACAATTCAGCTGACTTCTCTGTGTGTGATAGTGAGGCTATGGCAGGAGTAGCTGTGGACATGGAGGCTGCATTAGATGCTTTGGCAGCTGAGGTGGACTGTAAAGCACTACAAGCCTGGCTGGCAGAGGACTCGGAGGATGAGGATGGCCTGGTTAGCCAATCCACCAAATCCTCTGTATGTTGCTGCTGCTTAAGACGGCCAGCACCAGTTAGAAAGGACATTCGTGCCCCTGCAGAGGATGCACCACGTCCACGATGACCAGAGGCACAGCCTCCCGACACAGAGGCTGCTTGCCCTCTTATCTGTGTCTGGGAGCGTCTGCCTGTCCTTTTTGGTCTTTCTGACATGGTGAGTGATATATAGATTAAAGATGTACAGAACTCTGTTTCAACCCTGTTATAAGGATTAAAGATTTCCAGAACTCTGGTATAACTCAGTGAGACACCCTGGTAGCTGGCAGCCAGTGGCAAGACACAGATTACAATTCCCAGAAACCTCCTATAAATCAGTGAGACCCCCTGATGGGGGGCAGTGAGGAGACACAGATTACAATTCCCTGAAACCCCTATAAATCAGTGAGACCCCCTGATAGGACCCCCTGATAGCTGGCAACAGTGACAAGACACAGATTACAATTCTCAGAAATCTGCTAGAAGTATGTGAGACCCCCTGATGGGTGGCAGTGAGAACACACAGATTAGAACAATTCCCAGATATTTTGTAGAAATGAGACTCCCAAAATAGTTGGTGGCAGTGAGAACACACAGATTAGAACAATTCCCAGATATTTTGTATAAATGACTGACCCCCAAAATTGCTGGTGGCAGTGAGAACACAAAAATTACATCAATTCCCAGATATTTTGTAGAAATGAGAACCCCAAAATACTTGGTGGCAGTGAGAACACAAAGATTAGAACAATTCCCAGATATTTTGTATAAATGACTGACCCCCAAAACTGCTGGTGAAGGTGAGAACACAAAGATTAGAACAATTCCCAGATATTTTGTAGAAATGAGACCCCCCCCAATAGCTGGTGGCAGACTGGCAGTGAGAACACACACTAACAGAACAATCTCTTCTCAAAAAACACGTGCTGAAGCGCTATGTGAAGCCTTATATAGTGTGCTGGGGGACGTAGCTCTCTGAGCCCATGATTCGGCAAAATTTGCCCAATCAGGACTCTGAGCCGTGATTGGCATAGTCTTGAACCTGTCTTGAACCTGACCTGTGGTCAGGTGCAAGGCTGTAGCCAATTACAAGCTTCAGGCAAGTGGAAAAGTGCATTGTGGTCCATTGTGGTGCATTGTGGGCGAACACGCGGCAAACATGCGGAAATGTTCGTAGTTCGCGAACATGCGAACAGGCGATGTTCGAATCGAACTCCGAACCGAACCGCTCATCCCTACTAACCTTAACCCTAGCTCTTACCCTAACCCTAGCTCTATCCGTAACCCTAACTCTAACCCTAACCATAGTTCTAACCATAACCCTAGCTCTAACCCTAACCCTAGTGCTAACCTTAACCCTAGCTCTAACCCAAACCCTAGCTCTAACCATAACCCTTATACAAACAAATACAGTGACCCTACCCCAAACAGCAACACAACCTTATTAGTAACACTAACTCTAACTTACATTTGGGGGTGTAGAGGGGGGTGTTGGGGTTCTAAAAAGGGGGAGTGTTGGGAGAGGTAAAGAGGGGGATTTAGAGGGGGTAGGGGTATAAAAGAAGATATACATGGGGTATAAGGACTAAAAATATGTGCACCTGCCACATTTTGGACACTTCTGAAAATCTTTGGTTTTGTCTGAAATTTCAGATCGATCTAAATCGGCAAATTCAGAAAAGTCCCAAAAATTCAGATTCTGAAATTCGCCCAAAATACATTTTCTAATGTGCATCTGTCTAAATATGAAATGTATTCTGCAGTATACACACACACAGAGACATATATATGTATTTTTTTTAACAAAAAGCATCATTTCGATTAAGAGACAGTTCTGGAAATATTTTATGTATAAATTCGATCCAGGGCTCAGCAACCTTCCCCCTCCTGAGGTTTTGAAACTACATTTCCCGTGAGGCTCAGCCAATCTAATGAATACCTGAGCTCCACTGAGCCTTGGGTCCTGTGACATCCTCAAGTGGCATCTTAAGTGGACGCTCAGAGTTGATTCCTGGAGTTTTATCCAAGATCCCCTACGCCATCACGATCCCTAAGTCCTGTGTCTCCTCTCTCCACTGGTAGGACATTATCACCCATTATTCAGACACCCACATCTCATCTGATCGCCTGCATACTTTTGCTGGTAGGACATTATCACCCATTATTCAGACACCCGCATCTCATCTGATCGCCTGCATACTTTTGCTGGTAGGACATTATCACCCATTATTCAGACACCCACATCTCATCTGATCGCCTGCATACTTTTGCTGGTAGGACATTATCACCATTATTTTCAGACACCCACATCTCATCTCATCGCCTGCATACTTTTGCTGGTAGGACATTATCACCCATTATTCAGACACCCACATCTCATCTGATCGCCTGCATACTTTTGC
Source organism: Leptobrachium leishanense (assembly GCA_009667805.1). Taxonomy (NCBI): domain Eukaryota; kingdom Metazoa; phylum Chordata; class Amphibia; order Anura; family Megophryidae; genus Leptobrachium; species Leptobrachium leishanense. The sequence continues at coordinate 382,876,253 of CM019065.1, read as the reverse complement.
TGGTAGGACATTATCACCCATTATTCAGACACCCACATCTCATCTGATCGCCTGCATACTTTTGCTGGTAGGACATTATCACCCATTATTCAGACACCCACATCTCATCTGATCGCCTGCATACTTTTGCTGGTAGGACATTAGCACCCATTATTCAGACACCCACATCTCATCTGATCGCCTGCATACTTTTGCTGGTAAGACATTATCACCCATTATTCACAGACCCCCACATCTCAACTGATCTCCTGCATACTTTTGCTGGTAGGACCCCCAATATTCGCAGGTACCCACATTATAACGTTTCCTTGGTTTTTTTCTGTTTATTTATTTTTGTTTTTCTCCACCATGTGCTTTGCTAATTAGCATGTGAATCTCCTGCCCTATTGATACAGCCCATCCAGCTTCAGGTGTTTGCATTTAGGCAGTTAAAAAGTAATCAGTCCGCCCTTTATAACATTTAAGACCAGCTCCACTGAGCCTTGGGTCCTGTGACATCCTCAAGTGGCATCTTAAGTGGACGCTCAGAGTTGATTCCTGGAGTTCAGTGGCATCTTAAGTGGACGCTCAGAGTTGATTCCTGGAGTTCAGTGGCATCTTAAGTGGACGCTAGGGATGTGCGTTTCGGGTTTCGGAATTTCGGAATTTTCACGAAATTTCCCGATTCGGGTCTTTCGATTCGACCGAAAATATTTAGACCCGAAAACGGCCGAATCGAAAAGGTTTCCGAGCCGAAACGAAATTTTTTTCGGAATTTTCGAATGAACTTGAAATGTGTCATCGAAATCTATTGCTTTGAAACGAGAACAGACTTTCCGAAAAACGAAAAAGTTCCGAAATCCGAAAAGTGTTCCGAGCCAAATCGAAAAATTTTCGGAATTTTCAAATGGACTTGAAATGTGTCAAATCGAAATTTATTTTCCCTCTATAGTATTCATGATTTCAGTTCCATTCGGGATTTCGGTTCCATTTCGGTAAGTCTGGACATCGTATTATTTAACTATTATATCTGTTATATCGCTGATTCTGTTAAAGTTTGTATATGTAAAATGTAAATGCGTATTTTTTCACTGATCCGATAAGAATTGTCGTATTTGGGTCAGATCCGATTCGACCGCGGGTCGCGCATGCGCGCGCCACGCACGCGGAGATCGTAACTTTATTGAGCAAACTTTTATTGACAACTTTTTCAACAAAATATTGTTGTTATTATTATTCATCAAAATGGCCGCTGCAAGCAGTAGCACCTCATCGGCAGATTCGTCACCAGCAGCACCCAGGAAGAAACGAGCCACAAACATGGCATTTGAGGAGATGCTGGAGCTTGTGCGCATCTTCGATTACAAGGATTATGACTGCAGTAAGGGCCCTTACCGCAGGAAGTGTAACGCGGGAAGGATCGAATCCTACAGAAGCTACGCACCACCATTTTGAAGATGTTCGGGAAGGAACGCACGAAGGACCAGCTGAGGAAACGCTGGTCGGATTTGAAGGTTCGAGAGCAGAAGCAGCTGAGGCATATCCGCGCATCATAGCGAAACGTAAGTGTCATGTGATATTGTAAAGCGCTGCGCAGACTGTTGGTGCTATATAAATCCTGTATAATAATAATAATGTGCTTGCATGTGCTAATGTGCACAGAAATACGTTGATTTATCTAGTCCTTTTTTCATGCAATGTGATTGTGTATAGCTTTGCGTTTTCACGACTCGCCATACATGCAGTTTTGCCATAGCTCTTCTTTTTTGTGATTTTACGTATTCGTGAAAATTGTTGTGATATTTGATGTATGTAGATGAAGTTACAATGCTGGATTTCTTTTGGCACTGTGTATAGTCTGTAGTGTGCTGGGGGGGGAGGTTGTGATTGAGTGATGCATACGAGATGTCCCGCAGCTTGCCCAATATTGACTCCCACCTGCGCATCAATAAAAATCTCTGCGTCTCTGCTAAGTGATAGGATGGGACATGTAGTTCTTCTGAAAGTGCATCCAAACAGAGCTGCGTTCAATACAGCCTCAGCAGCTGCTGCAGCAGTGTCACTGAATGCTTTAGATGCAAATTTCAAAACAAAATGGTGGATTTTCTGTTGTTTCTGCAATATCCAGTTTTATTCACAGAAACTGAAAGTGAAACTGAGGCTGAGGCCTTCTATAAAATAAATAAAAGCAGTCACACAATGCGCTTTGTACGTACACAACACAAATAATAGTTTTTATTGAATAAACGTAATGTTTACTTCTGAAAAAAAATATATAAATGAACGGTAATATATGTCTGTGTGCAATATATGTATGAGATGGGAGTAGTGGGGGGGGGTCAAGCTGAGGCCTGTTCAATACCTCAGCCGCTGCAAGTGCTAAGTTAGCAACTTGCCATTGAACGCCGTTCAATCGCTCAGCATGCTAACCTAGCACTTGCAGCGACCCGAGGAGAATGCTGAGTGTGACGTTTTAAAGATGGCCGCCGCCATGAAGCAGTAACAATGCCGTACAGCAAGATGGCCGCCGCCTCGAAGCAAGTAATAATTCCGTACAGCAATGTTAATTTTGCGGTTTCTGTTAATAAATAAAATATTTTGTGCTTTGGTTTATTTCCCCCTGTACATAGACATATATTACAGTTCAAATTATATTTATTGTTTCAGAAGTAAACATAACGTTTATTCATTAAAAACTATCATTTGTGGTGTGTGCCTACAAAACGGAATTGTGCTGACTGCTTCTCTTTATTATATTTTGTCGAGTGATCCGAAAAACAATCTGAATTTTTCATTAAGAAATCATCGGCCATTTTGGATTCAAAATTCGCATCCAAAGGGTTCAACGACACTGCTGCAGCAATTCAGCAGCTGCTGAGGTACTAACAGGCCTCTGGTAGTGGGGTAGTGAGAGGGGTGTCGCAATACTTTCGGCAATATATAGTGTATATATATACCATTTTTTTCCAGTCTGCATTATTTACGTGTTATTTTTTGAATTTGGCAGAAGACAGGAAGAAGGCCGCCGAATCTGCCCCGGCGGGCACCAGTGCCCGGAGGAGGAACCACGGGCGTCCACCAGCGCTGGTATATACTGTTTTTATTTTGCAACGACTTTTGGTCAAAAACAGAAACATTTTTTGTTTACTGTATTTTAATTAAATTTTTTTTATGTATAGCACAAGAGGTGCAGGAGGAGGAAGAGGAGGAGGAGGAGGAAGAGGAAGAGAGGGAGCCAGAGGCCGCCAGTCCAGGTTTGTTTTTTTTTTACTGTTGTATTTTGCATCGACTTTTGTTCAAAAATAAATCAGTTTTGTTGTTTACTGTATTTTTTATTTCTTTAATTTCTTACATATAGCCCTGGATATGCTGACGGTGGTCGTGGGGGATCAGTCGGAGGAGGAGGAGGAGCCTCAGGAAGCTGCCAGCTCTGGTATATACTACTGTTATATTTTTTCAAGACTTTCAGTCAAAAATAGAAACCTGCTTTACTTACTGTATTTTCCTTCTTTCATTTATTGGATATATAGAAGGAGAAGCCAGACCTCGGGACTCGGAGGCAATTGGTCAGCAGCTTCGCCTGACAGTCAGGACCATTGACAACATCCAGGAACTGCTGCAGGTCCTCGTGAGCAGCTAGTCAACACCGCGGACATGCTTGAGCGGCAGTAAGAAGAGCAACAACTGCCTCAGCTGCTCCTGCTCGCCTGCTTTGGGTCGGACCAGCGTTTTCTGATCTGGTCCTTCGTACCGTCCTTCCCAAACCACTCTAGGATGGTGGTGCGCGTAACTTCTCTGTTCCGATCCTTTCTCAAATTACTCTTCTGCGTAAGGGCCCTTACTGCAGTCATATTCCTTGTTATCGAAGATGCGGACCAGCTCCAACATCTCCTCAAATGCCAGTAATTATTATCGCCTGGCTTAGACTGGAAGATGTTTGTTTGTATGTTTGTTTGTGCCCCGTTGGGCAGTTTGCCATCCTTCCCCATGTAAATAAATTTTCTATTTTTTATATATTTTCCTGTTGTGTGCGTTGCTTTACGTTAATAAGTTAATTATGTATTGCTTGGTTTCCAGTCCACACTGTTAAAATCATATGTACATAAATTTATTGACATTTCTATGGACCCTTTGTCATAAATTTGTCAACATATTTGTGGCCATGAATGTGACTGTGTAATTTTCACCCAAAAAAAATATAACAAGTCCCTTTTCAATTTTTTTTTAACAAACGCAACTCATAAAATATAACCGCAAACACTCGCATGATAAAATGTGAAAAAAACACTTTACACCTTGTAAAACAAACATTGAAAATTCTAATTTTATTGCATTTTTTTTATAATATACAGACAGGACATGACGCATACATATGATAATGATATATTATGAATCATCTGCCGAGTCTGCCGGAAAGAACGATATATAACATGTCGGGGTCATATTATAAAAGAAGGCTTCAAAACGCGTTTAAACAAGAGGAGCGAAACTGTTAAAAATTAGCTCAGCAGCAGGCTGCAGTGCCGCACACAGGCGTGAAGGGAAGCCGTGAAATGCCTCAGCAGCGAAACGGTTAATTTTTTTTTGTCTGAAACCTTTAAATCATTTTATTTTTTTTTTAATTTCAGATCATTTTGATCAACTACTTTTTCCGTTTTTAAACTTTTTGTTCTGGTTTTTATCTTTAAAGTCAGACCATTCGGGTCAGTTTACCGTTTTTTAAATAGTTTTGTTCTTTTTTTTTTTTGTTCCTTGGCTTTCATACCATTTTTTTAATGTGATTAAATAAATAAAGTTGTGAAATGTATATTCATAAGAAAAAAAGGATCTTTATTTAATAAAAAAAAACACGATAGAATCGCCAGAATTATCGTATCGACAGAATGAATTATCGGATCCGAAAAACAAACCAAAAATTTATTATAAAAAAATATATAAAGTATAAAAAAGTAAACCATAGTAGTTTACGCGTCAAAACGAATAGAGTTAGACACTTTGAAACGAGGAGAACAGACGTTCCGAAAAAAATGAAAAATTCCGAAATCACGAAAAGTTGATACAAAAAACCAGCAAACTGACCCGAAAATACGAAAAATGGTCGATATTCAAAAAAAAATTTACACGATAAACGAGCCAAACCAAACCGAATCGAAACAGAAATCGGTTGAAACGAGCCGAATCAAAAATTTTTAAACATCAGAACAAATCTAATCGAACCGAAAAAAAAATCAGTGCACAAGCCTATTAATATCTGACATCCCGATGTGAAACATCGGGACTTTTGCATTAGATTTCGACCTTTTTTTATTTTTTTAACTTCTGGATAGTCGAAAATCGAAATCTATCCAAAAAGTCCCAATGTTTCACATCATTCTGAACTTTGTTTGGATAGAGTAAGTCCGTGGGCGTGCGGCCGTTAAATGTATATACCAGTGGCGTCGTAACATGGGGGCGGGGGTGCGGCCCGCACCAGGTGACACCCGCCTTTAGGGTGACACCGTCACCCTAAGGGCGGGTGTCTCACCCTCCGCCGCGTTTTTCACTCCCTGCGAGCGTCCGAAGCATGCAGCTTCGACGCTCGCCTGGAGGAAACACGTCACCAGCCAATCGCAGCTGGTCACGTGGCTCCCCCTGGCGAGCGCCCAAGCTCTGCGCCGCCGGACGCTCTGAGGGAGCGAAAAAGGCAGCGGAGGTGAGCTGGGGCCATTTTCATGAGGTGCTGGGGCATTCCATGTGCTGGGGCAAATCCATGAGGAGCTGGGGCATATCCATGAGGAGCTGGGGCATTCCATGTGCTGGGGCATATCCACGAGGAGCTGGGGCATATCCACGAGGAGCTGGGGCAAATCCATGTGTGAGCTGGGGCATAATCCACGAGGAGCTGGGGCAAATCCATGTGTGAACTGGGGCATATCCACGAGGAGCTGGGGCAAATCCATGTGTGAGCTGGGGCATATCCACGAGGAGCTGGGGCATGTCCACGAGGAGCTGGGGCATGTCCACGAGGAGCTGGGGCATGTCCACGAGGAGCTGGGGCATGTCCACGAGGAGCTGGGGCAATATCCATGAGGAGCTGGGGCATGTCCACGAGGAGCTGGGGCAATATCCATGAGGAGCTGGGGCATATCCATGAGGATGTCGGATGTCGGCCAAGCTTCCGGTAACTCCCCCTGAGGACTGGCGTCATCGTGCATAGCACGATGATGCCAGTCCTGGAGTTAACCCCAAGCTGCACCAATGGTGGAGATAGGGGGTTCCAAAATGAACCCCTATCTCCCGATCCATGGCAGCTAGGGGTTAAAGTTTGGTATTGTTGGATCAGCCAGAGCATGGCTATTCCAACGATACCAAACACGAATGTGAAAAACGTTTGTAAAAAAATTAAAAAAATATTTAAAACATTTATAAAAAAATAATAAACAATTTTTTTTTCTTTTTTTTGGTTTGTTAATGCAGCAATATTGTTCCCATTTCAATTATAATGTGAACAATGATGCTGCACTAACGATTTTTGTATGCGGTGCGTTTGTTAAAAATCGCGTAATTTTCCCCAAAAGAAAATGTAACGAGACCCCATCTCTAATTTTTTTAACAAGCGCACCCCATACAAAATACAACCGCAATTGCTCGCATGTTAAAATGTGAAAAAAAAACACTTTACACATTGTAAATTATTGAAAATTCATATTTTATTGCATTTTTTGTTATAATATACAGACAGGTCATGACGTATAATATAATAATGACATATATTATGATCTGCTGAGTCTGCCGGAAAGAACGATATATAATATGTCTGGGTCATATATTAAAATAAGCTTCAAAACACGTTTAAACATGATGAGCAAAACCGCTAAAAAAAAAATGACCTCAGCACAGGGGCGGGAAAAGCCTCAGCAGCGAAAGGGTTAATTAAAAAAAACCGATAGAATCGCCAGAATTATCGTATCGACATAATGAATTATTGGATCCGAAAAACAAACCAAAAATGTATTATAAAAAATATATAAGTAGTATTAAAAAAGTAAACCATAGTAGTTTTCATCAAAACGAATAGAGTTAGACAGCTTTGAAACGAGAACAGACGTTCCGAAAAACGAAAAATTGGCGATATGCCGAAACATGTTACAATTCCGAAAAACGAAAAGTTCAGAAATACGAAAAGTTCCGAAAAACGAAAAATTGGCGATATGCCGAAAGCCATGTACAATTCCGAAAAACGAAAATTTTCCGAAATAACGAAAAGTCGATACAGAAACCTAGTGAGTTACCGAAATACGAAAAAATGGTCGAAATTCCGAAAAATAAATGTACCCGAAAACCGAATCGAACCGAACCGAATCGAAACAGAGACGCAGTCGAAACGAGCCGAATCGAAAAGTTTGAAAAATCGAAAAATCGAATCGAATCGAAAAAAAATCGGTGCACATATCTAGTGGACGCTCAGAGTTGATTCCTGGAGTTCAGTGGCATTCTTAAGTGGACGCTCAGAGTTGATTCCTGGAGTTGCGGGGCTGGAGGAAGGAACTGCAAGGCCCACTTTTACTCTGGGTAAACGCACGTCTATATCATGCTTTCTCTCACGCTTCTGCTCTTTACTTCTTACCTTTCTCCTTAAATGGAACTCCTGCCCCTCTACCACCGACCCCTACACTATCTGCATCTCTCCCTCCCTCCTCTCGTCCCACATGATGGCCTCACATGAGCTCCTTTGTTTCCTCAGAACATTGTCTCCCTCTAACTCTCGTGCTGCCAATCACTCCCACTCCCACAAATCCCATTCCACCTTCTCTTTCTCACCTTCCTGCTGTTACTCTATTCAGGTGACATATCCCCTAACCCTGGCCCACAACACATCCAATACTTCCATCTCATCCTATCTTCATCGCACATAAATCACCTCCCTGCAAGCCCAGCAACCTCATTCCCATAATCCCTCAGCGCCTGTCTCTTTCTCCTGCGCCCTCTGGAACGCTTGCTCTGTGTGCAACAAACTCACAGCAATCCATGACCTCTTCCTTTCAAAACTCTTCAACCTCCTAGCTTTAACTGAAACCTGGCTAACTCCCTCTGACACGGCCTCCGTTGCTGCTCTCTCACATGGCGGTCTACACTTGAGCCATACCCCAGACCGGGTGAGAGAATGGTGGCGGGGTCGGAATCCTGCTCTCTCCCACCTGCACCTACCAGCATCTCCCTCCACCCCCATCCCTCTCCTTCTCCTCCTTCGAGACACACTGCATCGCCTGTTCTCTCCTCTGGCTCTCAGAGGGGTGGCAGTCATCTACCGCCCACCGGACCAACCTCCCAGTTCTTTGACCACTTTGCTACCTGGCTTTCTCACTTCCTGTCTTCTAATCTTCCATGCCTAATTCTCGGCGACTTCAACATTCCCATTGACGATCCTTCCGCCCCTGCTGCCTCCAACTTCTTTCACTCACATCCTCCCTTGGACTCACACAATCCTCCCTCCTCCCTACCACCGCGATGGTCACGCTATTGACCTTGTCTTTCCAACCTCTGCTCCATTTCTGAGTTCAACTGTCGCCCTTCCCCATCTCTGACCACCACCTTCTCTCTTTCAACCTATCTGGACTTCCTAAACACCCTGCTCCCCCACCCCGCACACACACTCGCAGAAATCTACATGCTGTGGACCCCCATCAATTCTCCAACCTATACTTCACCACCTCCCTCATTACCTCATCCTTCACCTGCCCTGATGCTGCCACTAATCACTACAACACTACTCTTATCTCTGCTCTAGACACTCTTGCTCTCTTCGACTCTGTAAGGCCCACAGCCGCCAGCTTCAGCCCTGGCACACCCTCCAGACACGCTACCTGCAAAGATGCTCCCGCACTGCAGAGCGTGCCTGGAGGAAATCCCGCTCTGAAGCTGATTTTGTTCACTTCAAGTTTATTCTCCGGTCCATACACCTCTGCCCTCCACTTGGCCAAACAATCCTTCTTCTCATCTCTTATATCTACGCTGTCCTCCAAACCTAAACGGCTCTGGTCCACCTTCAACACCCTCCTCTACCCACCTGCACCTCCCCCCACAGCTGCCTTCAGCGCTCAAGAACCTGGCAGACTACTTCCTCAGTAAAACTCTAAAATATCAGACGCCAACATCCCAACACAGATAGTTATCTGCCACCTCCACTCCCACAGGTCCCTCTGCCACCCTCTGCCGCTTCCTCCCAGCCACTGAGAGGAAGTCAATTCCTTATTGTCCTCCTCACATCTCACCACAATGCCCGCTCGACCCCATTCCTCACATCTAATTCCTCCCCTCTCCTCCTCCCTCACCCCTGCTCTCACACACATCTTCAACCTATCTCTCTCCACTGGCTCCTTTCCATCCGCCTTCAACACGCGCTAGTTACCCCTTTACTAAAGAAACCATCCCTAGATCCCAACTCTCCATCCAACTACCGCCTGTATCCCTGCTTCCCTTCACATCAAAGCTCTTAGAAAAACTAGTCTTCAACTGCCTCTCCCTTCCTGTCCTCCAATTCCCTACTTGACCCCCTGCAATCTGGCTTCCGTCCCCTACACTCACTGAAACTGCCCTCACCAAAGTCACCAACCGACCTCCTAACTGCTAAAAAACACGGCACTATTCTATTCTCATCCTGCTTGACTCTCGGCTGCTTTTGACACTGTTGACCACCCCCTCCTTCTACAGACCCTCAACTCTCTGGGTCTCGGTGACACTGCACTCGCTTGGGTCGAATCCTATTTATCCAACAGGTCCTTCTGTGTGTCCTTTGCTGGTAACTCCTCCTCCTCATTGCCTCTATCTGTTGGTGTACCTCAAGGCTCTGTCCTTGGTCCTCTGCTCTTTTCCATCTACACCTCCTCCCTGGGCAAAATCATCAACAGCTTTGGCTTCAATTACCACCTCTACGCTGATGACACTCAGATCTACCTCTCTACCCCTGATCTCTCTCCCCTGTCTTTTCAAAAGTCAGTGACTGTTTATCTGGCATCTCCTCCTGGATGGCCTCCCACCACCTAAAGATCAACATGTCGAAGACTGAACTCCTACTTATTCCTCCCTCCAATGCCTCCCCACCTCCTGACTTCTCTATCACGGTGGAGGGTATCCCATTTCCCCATCAACCAAGTTCGCTGTCTTGGAGTTACACTTGACTCTGCTCTTTCCTTCATCCCCCACATCAAGTCTCTTTCCTCCTCCTGCGATACTAACTGCGTAATATTTCCAGAATTCGGCCATTTCTTACCGCTGTCGCCACAAAACAACTCATACACGCCCTGGTAATCTCCGACTCGACTATTGCAATAATCTCTTATCTGCCTCCCTCTGTCCCGCTCTCCCCCCTACAATCCATCCTGAACGCCTCCGCCAGACTAATTCACCTCACCCGCCGCTCTGTCTCTGCCGCTCCCCTCTGCGAGTCCCTTCACTGGCTCCCCATCCACTGCAGAATTAAGTTCAAAATCCTTATCCTTACCTACAAAACCCTCACTAACTCAGCTCCCCACTACCTGTCCTCACTAATCACCAAATACACCCCAGCCCGCTCCCTAAGGTCAAACAGTGACCTGCGCCTAGCTTCTCACCGCATCACCTCTTCCCATGATAGACTGCAGGATTTCTCACGCGCAGCCCCCACTCTCTGGAACGCTCTCCCTCGTACTGTCAGACTTTCCCCTAACTTCTCTTCCTTCAAACGCTCTCTTAAAACATTCCTATTTAGGGAAGCCTACCACCCAACTCACTGACGCAATCATCAATCACTCTCACCTTACAGTACTCTCCTCCTGTTTCCAACCCCAACCCTCCCAGATTGTGAGTTCCTACGGGAATAGGGCCCTCATCTCCTCCTGTACTGTTTGTCAAATGTTGTTCAATGTATTGTAACCCTGTCTATACTGTGCTTATTGTACAGCGCTGCGGAATATGCTGGCGCTTTATAAATAAAGAATAATAATAATAATAATAAAATCATGGCTAGATGTAGTTTGCAAACATCTGGAGGGCTGTGACTTCTGACATCTTCCTAAATCCCATCAGTTATTCATTGTGACCCCAACATATTTTGACATAAAAATAATTGAAGGCATGAATTGTGTTTTCTGGGTGACACATTATTTTTTTCCTTGTTCATCATCGCTTCGCGTCACTTTCATCTCATGATGATGTCTCCTAAATACGGCGGGAACACTTATCAGTCTAATCAGGTTTGCTGGATGTCAGGTGCGAGGTGCTGGTTGCCAAAATAATTTCAGGTATCTGAATATGTTAATAAAATGTGATTACAGCTCATAATCACCAGCAGGAGGACAAATGTGATTAGACATCTGCAAAAGGACAACCCCCCCGTGTAAATCCCCATATTAACCCAGGACTCGATTCCAGATGAAACGGACACCTGACACATCCTGACCATGATAGCGTTTTAATGTGGTCAGCCTGTGTGGAGCGCCCCCCTCTCCTAAACTGGAGAAAGCACTGCACGATGCAGAGGCATTTCCTCCACCCACATATGCGGCACCAGGCAGCCGGGATTTTGAACTTCTCATCTACATAAATTGCAAAACCCCCATCTATGTGTGGGGACAAAATCAAATGGCACGCTGACCACAGTCACTTCTCTCAAATATCTAGGTATGTGGTTAGACCCAAATCTATCCTTTGGCCCCAAGTCGAAAAGCTCTCATCTAAACTTTACCCCAAACTAGGTGCCCTGTACAGAAACAAATCCTGCCTGAACCCCGCGGTAAGAAAGCAAATTGTACAATAAATGCTTATGCCAGCTATTGAATACGGAGATGTAGCCCCACAAACGCACCTTCATAAACTTACTACATTGTATAACTCATTCTCTCGCTTTGTGATACAATGTAACTACATGACCCACCATTGTGACATGTTAAAAGAGTTAAACTGGCGGTCGCTGGAATCCAACCTGGTGTTTAAGAGATTTTCTGGGGAGCTACCACCCTACCTGGATAGGCTGCTTCCCCCAGCAGTTCCCTCATTATCACCTCCGATCCAGGACCAGCACCTTACTTACAATACAAAAAGACAGTGGCTAGCTCCTCATTTTCCTACAGAGCACCACAATTATGGAATAACCTCCCAGACGCCATCAAATCTTCCCCCAGTCTAAAGTCACTTAAGAGCTCCATATTAACATACCTCAATAAGGAATGCACCTGTAAACATGTAAGATAGTGACTATATACAGAATGCACCTGTAAACATGTAACTGTGACTATATACAGAATGCACCTGTAAACATGTAACATAGTGACTATATACAGAATGCACCTGTAAACATGTAACACAGTGACTATATACAGAATGCACCTGTAAACATGTAAGATAGTGACTATATACAGAATGCACCTGTAAACATGTAACTGTGACTATATACAGAATGCACCTGTAAACATGTTACACAGTGACTATATACAGAATGCACCTGTAAACATGTAACACAGTGACTATATACAGAATGCACCTGTAAACATGTAACATAATGACTATATACAGAATGCACCTGTAAACATGTAACATAGTGACTATATATAGAATGCACCTGTAAACATGTAACATAGTGACTATATACAGAATGCACCTGTAAACATGTAACACAGTGACTATATACAGAATGCACCTGTAAACATGTAACATAATGACTATATACAGAATGCACCTGTAAACATGTAACATAGTGACTATATACAGAATGCACCTGTAAACATGTAACATAGTGACTATATATAGAATGCACCTGTAAACATGTAACACAGTGACTATATACAGAATGCACCTGTAAACATGTAACATAGTGACTATATACAGAATGCACCTGTAAACATGTTACACAGTGACTATATACAGAATGCACCTGTAAACTTGTAACATACTGACTATTTCCTACATATTTATTTTCTGTTAATCTGTATATTTGTGTTTTTTTAATATCTTGCATTGTATTACTTTGTATTTCTGTAACTAACATTTCAATGTTCTTGAACCCAGGACGTACTTGAAAACGAGAGAAATCTCAATGTATCCTTCCTGGTAAAATCCTTTATAAATAAATCTATAAATAAATCTGCCGGTCACCAGATCGGTCACTAGTGACAGACTGCTGTTGTCCAGAGAGATGCGGCTGATGGATTAGTTCTGTGCATCCGCGTGCAGCTCCAAATCATTGTTCTGCGCAGGTGCTACAGAACTTGCATATGGAAAGTTTCCATAGGTACACAAATTGTGTAAAAAAGCTACAGGGACTTTCCCATTTTGAAGCCATGAGGTGGAGGGCAGAGCGGCAGGCCGAGAGAAAAGGCGAGTATTATCAGCTTAGAAATGTGTGCTTTTGCAACTGTAAACCCCAGTTTTACCAGTTTTGTTTTCACTAGGGATGTGCAATTCAAATCATTCCAAATTGAATTTCGTATGAAATTTACCATTTTCGTTCTTTCGGAAGCATTTCCGAAACGAAATATCAGCCGCCTGAAATTACGAAATCCCGAATCAAAGTTTCAGCACAAACAAAATCATTTCGTTATGGGACCTAAATGAAATAAACGGAATGCAAATGATACAAAATGCTGAAAAAACGGAAAAAAACAATCAAGAACTAAATAAATTTCGTAACGAAATGAACTGAAAGGAAAAAAACGTAACCAAATGATCTGACATTAAAAAAAAAAGAACAAAATGATCTAAAATGTAAAAAAACTAAACGAAAAGGTCGAAAGTGAGAAAAAACGGAACAGGTCACTTTTTAATTAATTCAGATGCAGTGCTTTTTCCACGATAGTTTTCAATAGTAAAAAAAATCCCCATTTAATAATTTTCGATTGCAACAAACAGCCATTTTTTAAAATTTATTTTTTAGGATTTTTTTGGGGCAAAAGTTTAGGTTTCCTAACTTATTTTAAATGTAATAATGAGGCCTGTTTTTCTTTGCCGAACGCATGCAGCTGAATTATTTTCTTACAGTCTGTGTGCGTTCAGCAATAAACAAAATGGCTTTTGGTTTGCTGCAATTGAAAATTAGAAATGGTTTAAGAAATATTTAATAAAAATGGGAATTTTTTAACATTGAAAACTATGGTGGAAAATTCGAATTGATATTGTCATGTTCGCAATCCCACTCACCCTTGAGAACCGTGGCGAGGATCCTCTTGGAAAGACTTCTAACCCTCCGATCCTTTAAGTGGTCGGGACCGCTAACCCTTTCACTCCCAGCCAGGGAGAACAGGCACACCGGAAACAAAGAATATAACCCAGTAACAGCAAGTTTCACGACAGTGTGTACTGGGGCTAAAAGGGTTAATCTCGCCAACAGCTGGAGAGCAACCTGAGTAAGGCTTCTTAGGTATATTCATACACCAGGGATCAGAATAAGAGTGGTCATATACACAGTCCGGTTTGTCAACAGGCACGGTTCTCATACACTCTGGTTTGGCAACAGGGCAGATCGATGGATTATCAGAGTCAGCGCTATGCAGGACAGACATATACTCTGAGTCAGCGTGGTACAAATTCAACATACACTCTGAATCTGCTTTGGGCACAATACACATAGAAACGTAGTCAGAAAGAGAATAGTCAAGAAGGCAGTCCACGTCAGAAACAATCAGGGTCCTCATAAAAATCGAATCGGCAATAGAGCAAAGTAATAAGTGAAACAGGTGAAGTAAATATACCAGGCGATGCGGGAACTAACTCCACGACAGAGTGAAGAGCTGTCTCGCGCGCCCTGCATTTAAGGCCAGCGGCTCCGCGTCATCATGCCTCGCCCCGCCCCTCCAGGCGCACGAACAGCCGGAACCTCTGGCACCCGGCCAGCCAGCGATGCCGCCGAGTGTCTAGACCCCCCCTGAAGGTCCACAGGTGCAGAGGATGTGACAGATATAGTCAGCAAACGACTTTATGAAACAAATTAATTTCGTTTCGCTGTTTAATTTGATTCAAATATTAAATCTGTGACACAGCATAAAATGTAACCCTAGCTTTTCTTTTAAACAGCAAAATTAGATTAATTGGGGTTTTATTTAGTGATCTGAAATTTGAATTGATATCGGCTATCGAATTGATATATTAATTATCGAATTGATAATTTGATATATCAATTTGAATCGATCCAAAACGAAACGGAGCAAAATTAGCAATGAAATTCCAAAAATGAAATTATTTTAAACCGAAAAGAAATGAAACTAAATGAAACTAATTTTTCAGCCGCGCACATCTCTAGTTTTCACCCTGCAAGGAGCTCTTGACTGGGTGGGTTTGGGCCGGAATCAGTACTCCTTCAGGATAACGCCTGTAACATTTCAATGTTCTTGAATCCAGGACATACTTGAAAACGAGAGAATTCTCAATGTATCCTTCCTGCTAAAATACTTTATAAATAAAATAAATAAATACTGACAATGAGGGGAGCATTCTGCACACAGGGCCGGATTAACATCTAAGAAGCCTGTAGGCAAAGAAATCTGGAGAGCCCCCCCCCCCAAAAAAATAGCCAAAATGACTTTTTAAATTTTTGTCTTGGAGTAAACAAAAAAACAAGCAAAAAATAACTGTAAACATGTTTCTCTCGGTGCTGAAGTCAAAAGAAGGAGCATAATCTGTTGTTTTAGTTGAGTTAGTGCAGCGTCATTGTTTGCTTTATAAGGAAAGACACGTAATGCCTCTGCCTTAGAACAGAGAAAAAAGTAAATTTTGCATTAATTTTTTTTTATTTTTAAACATTACAAGGTCACATTTGGTATCGTTGGAAGGGCCAGACACTGACCTGTCTAATGACTCCTCACTCACTTGACCTTGTGTAGTGTAAAAATCAGAGATGCAGGTTCCAAAGCCCCTCCCTGTCTCTCCTCACTGCGTCGCCACTGTATAGACTGTCGATGAAACAATGCGTTGTGCCATCAACTCCATGCTTGCTCACAGGGAGGGAAATGAGAAGGTTAGTTCAGCATCACTTTTCACTTTCACAATTGTAAAGTGAACAATAGTGCTGTGTTAGGGAAAAAAAGAGAAAAATATTATTTTATTTTACATAAACCTAACCTGGTCATGTCTGGTATCACTGAACAGGCCACACTCCTCCCTTTCCAGTGATACCTTATGTGTCCCACTAGCTTGTAGGGTGCCAGAGATACAGTGGGCTAAATTATTGTAAATTTTATTTTTTTTACAGAGCAAGGCGCCCCCTTGTAGCAGGCGCCTAAAGGCATATGCCTACTTTGTCTATTTATAAGTCCAGCCCTGTCTGATGATGAAATTAAATGCGCCCAGGAAAACATGGCCAATCTGGCGACCACATGTAAAACACATGCTTCCTTCGGAGACCCGTGACATAAAGATCTGTCCAATTTTAGAGAGGCAGTGATTAAAGGCAGTATATATATATATATATATATTGCATCCTGCTACTTTGTGTGTGAATTCTCCTCTCGCAGACACTGCGTGCATCCTTATCCTGGGATTTATGTTCTTTAATCACCCATTTAATACACCCGTAGCTACATCAGAGGAGACTCACTTGCCTGTCTTGTGACAGATTAAAGACGTTCAGGCTGGTGCTACTCACTATAGAGGATCAATATCTGCGTCAGCTATAGTGTTTAATGGCTACAGAAACATCTCAACCCAACGTGAAAAGGTTTTATGTTCTGTTCTGAGAGACCAATCTTATTACTGAAGACTAGAAATTATTATTTTTAAATTTTCATAATAATATTTAATTCCGGCATTACCAGGAAGGATACATTGAGATTTCTCTCTTTTTCATTTATAATAGAGCTTCTCATTAAATGCCCTTAATATCGAGGGATGAGCTTTATCTGCCTTACTGTCACGCATCAAGCCAAGGAGCATGTAAGGGTCCCAAAAATACCTAGAGGTGTGCATTTGTTTCATAATGAATTAGAATTCGTAACGAATTTCATTAATTCGTATTTCGGAAGTACTTCCGAAATAACTAATCGATTTGATCCGAATTCAAAACAAAACAGTATCTAACGAATTTAATTTGTTATACTGTTTCATCTTCATCATAAAAGAAAAATTTGAATAATTGGGGATTTAGTAATCCGAAATTCGAATCGATATCAACTATCGAATCGATATCGAATTGATATATCATATATCGAATTCTTCTCAACTTACAATACAAGTACTACAGTCAGCAAACGACTTTATGAAACAAATTTATTTTGTTTTCCTTTTTCACAAGCACCTGTCCCTGTCAATTGGCCTCTGCTACTAAATCTGTGATAATAATATTTAACCCTAGCTTGCCTTTTAACAGAAAAATTTGATTAATTGGGGTTTTATTTAGTGATCCAAAATTCAAATTGACAGATCAATTATCGATATATCAACTATCGAATCGATCCAAAATGAAACGAAATACGAAACGAAATACAAAACGGAATTCCAAAAACTAAATTATTTTAGAACGAAGCAAAACAATTTTTTCAGTCCTGCACACCTCTAAAAATAATCGTGTCAACACTGCTTTTGCTGTGACCTTGCCCTGGCCAGCACCTTTCCTGCCTTGCATTCGTTGCTTATTCTAGGACTGTTTTTCCGTATTACCTGGACTTCAAATATATGGATATACTTCTTAACCCCTTTGCTGCAGAAAACGTGTGGGGGACATTATGGGTTTCCCCGCAACATGCAGAGGACGTCCTCCACACATCACAGAGTTTCTGCAGCCCAGGGGGAGACTGCAACTGCTCAGGTCAGAGTCCCATGATGGTTTGACTTCCTTGAAGTCAGACTGTTCCGTGGGACCCCTGTCGGCGCACATACGTCATTGCGACTGTGTGCGATGATGTCATTTTCAGGTACCACCCAGCAGAGAATAAAGGGGAGAAGGGAGGGTCCTTTGGACTCTCATCCAAAAGGGCTAGACACTCCTGAGAGGCATCACTGGAAAGGTCACAGTCTGACCTTTCCATCGATGCCCCTCATTAAAGTGTAGATCCCCCTAAAACAAACAATAAAAGCAAACATACACCACACAGGGGTCTCTAATGGCAGTTTTAAAATTCAAAACTGCCTAGAGACCCTGAAACCCCCCATTTAATAAATAACAACCCCACTGCAACATTTTATTAATAAAACCGTCTGAACAAATTGAAAAACTGCCCAATCAATCTGATAAACCACCGATCACATCCTAAAACAACCCAATCGATCTGATAACCCGCCGAATTGATCCACCAATCCGCCGAATGCATCTGAAAAAAGCCAACCAGCCGCCAAACAGGGGTACAAATAAAAAAACAACATAAAATAAATAAAAACCCCGTAACTTTTAAAAGCCGTTAAAAAAACTAGTGCACAAAAATGGCTGGAAATAATATATGAGGTCCTATGAATAATAATAAAAAGGTCTTTTACAAAATAGAGAAAAAATGGCATGTAAAAAAAAATCTGAATGAAAAAAGTTTGCCGAAAAAATCCTGAAAAATGTCTAAATTTTTTTCTAAAAAAATAAATAAATAAAAAGCCTTTTTGCTGCAAGTGAAAAGAATAAACCGTTGAATAAATATTTAAGAAAAACGGGGAATTTTGTTGGCATTGAAACCTATGGGATTCGCCTGTTTAAAAATGTCGAATGAAACCACCGAACATCAGGACATTTTGACAACTTTTCTCTGCTATGAATAGATTCACCATTGCTTCTCTTTGGGGGATTTCACTGCCGCCGAACAGCACCGTATTTCGCTGGCAAATATTTGGCAAATCGCCAGCTTTTTGAATAGCCGAATGGCCACGAAATTGCACCGTACGGGGAAATTGACTGTTCGGTGCAATTCGGTGGCCAAATCGGTGCTCTCTGAATAACCCCTTTAGTTACATAGGCTGAAAAAAAGACATGCTTGATCTATATGAAGGAATGACAGACACCAATTTCGTGCGTTTTTAGCGCTTTCGCCTTTTAGGTAAGCACTTAGTAGCAGCAATAAGTGCTCTATAATTGTACTTAATATAGTTTGTAGTAGGTTTGGTGAATTATCACCCCTTTATATCTAGGTAATGACCTTTATGTTATTTTACTATCCGGGTTATTCAGAGAGAGGTGAAAAGCAGGAGAATTGCTGGAGAATGGAAAATTCGAGGTCAAAATAGCCAAACCAGAAAAATTCTCCAATTCATCTCACTTTCCAAATTGGCTATTTTGATCTAGAATTTTCCATTCTCCAGCCATTCTCCTGCTTTTCACCTCTCTCTGAATATCCCTGTATATGTTGAGGGGACGTAATCTGGTTTGCAGCGGGTTTTAAGAGGTATCCGCCCCTCTTATTTACTTAATGACCTGTTACTGTATAACGATTGGCCCACGAAGTACCAGCCATCGACTCCTGTATATTTCTATCCTATATGATAAAGCCATCCACCATTCTGTCTCGGACACTTTGACAAATGGCATCTTTGTGTCAGTGTTTTTATTGTTCTTTCCTCCCCCGATCTCTCTCCTCCTGTGTTGGACCGCGTTACAGCCTGCCTCTCGGCTGTCTCTGATCGGATGACCTCCCGTTTCGTAAAGCTCAACCTCTCTAAAACTGAACCTCTCATCTTCCATCTCGTCAAATCTTGCTACTTCCACCTAAAAAACATTGCCCGCATCCGTCCCTTTCTTATTCCAGACTCTACAAAAATTTTCATCCAAGCTCTTATTATCTCCCGCCTTGACTACTGTAACCTCCATTTTTCTGGCCTTAAACGTTCCCAGATTCTCCCTCTGCAGTCTGTAACGAACGCCTGTGCCAAGCTCATCCACCTCACCTCCCGCACCTCACCACTTTGTCAATCTCTACACTGGCTCCCTGTTTCCTTCAGAATCCAATTCAAAACTTTGGTGCTTACATACAAAGCTCTCCAAAACCGCACCCCGGCCTACATCTCCTCCCTTATTAGCAGGTACGTCCCGTCCTGACCACTTCGCTCGGCCAATGATCTGATACTATCAGTTCCTTACCCTCAACTCCCGCCTTCAGGACTTCTCCCGAGCTGCCCCCTTTCTATGGAACTCCCTCCCCCACAACATCAGTCTCTCCCCGTCTCTCCAGTCCTTCAAGAAGTCTCTGAAAACACATTACTTTAGAGAAGCCTATCGGCTCACTCCATAATCCCCCACTGTACATTTCCCACTGCATCTTCCCACCCAGCCCACCTGCACCAACTACATCTTGTATCTTGTACTCTATTCACCCTCACCTGGCGTGTCACCCCTCTCCTCTTAGATTGTAAGCTCTCGAGCAGGGCCCTCTCTCCTACTGTTCTGTGTACGTAATGTGTATGTATATTTGCTATTCGTTCTCTCCCTTTGTACAGCGCTACAGAACTTGTTGGCACCTTATAAATGCTTGTAACTGTAACTGTATTGTGGTCACCAGAGCTCCGAAGATTGGTACAATTCCAGGAAGTCAAAGAGCAGTCGAGAAAGCAATAGCTAACAGCGTCCATCGATTTCAGGTTTTCACACATCCCCGAGGGCACTATCACGTCCCCTGAGCGAAAACCGGGATGCTAAGGGGAAAAATTAGCATTCGTTAACTTCCCCTATGCGTCCCGGGTTCCCCAGCAGATCGCGGGGCAGGCGTCGAGTCCGGCAACCTGCCCCTTAGTAATCGCTAGGTGCGCGGATGCTGGGGGCAGTGCTACAGCGCCGTCTCCAGCATCCCCTCCATGGTGTCCATAGGACTCCATGGAGGATCGTGATGCCGGGTCACATGACTGGCAGGATCTCACCTCTCGCGAGATCCTGCTGGTCGGCGGAGTGATCGCGGAGGGAGACAGGAGACTTTCTTCCCCCAGTCTCCCTCTGCTCCCGGCGTCCAGAAGCAGAGGATCGGGCCGCCGTTCTTGCCACGGGATTCTTGTAACTCTTCTTAATCCGTAACATTTACTTTTGCCTCTTGCAACATCAACATCCGACGTTGTCCGTAAAGGTGTTGAGTGACCCCAGCGTGAATCCGCCCATGGTGCCTCTGTGCCGAATTCTTAGGAATAAAAGAATGCACGATCTCTTTGCTTGTTTTTCCCCCAAAACTCTTCTTCGGATTCCGCCGTTTTCTCATTTCTTTTTTTTAGTAGTTACTTTGTTTTGTTTTTTTCCCTCCGTGTAATCTTGACCTGTCACGCCTCCCACGCGGCTTTATCTCGTCTTTACCGAACTGCTAATTAAGCAGCAAAACAAGAGACAGAACAAAACTCGCAGATCAGTTATCCTCGTAATCAGAGGGTTTATACGACCGAAACGGGGAGAAACCAGGTACCGGCACATTCTGCTCCTGACAAGCCCCTGAAAAGTGTAATTAAAGAGGAGCTAAATGTGTGTGACAAGGGACAGGGTGTAATTTACTGTCGAATCCAACGTGAGCAGAGCTTTAGACACAACTGTCTCTCTGCGGCATCCAGCTGAGATGATGGGAAAACTCTCTCCCAGCAACAAGAGCGTTTATCTTAATAGCGGCCAGAAATGATCTATAAATGCCGCACGGTATTCTTTTAATGCGTAATGACAGGCTGCTATTACTCTTATAAAGTGTGTATATTGGGTAAAGAGACATTGTTTAATAACACGTTTACATAAAACCAAGTAATATAGGTTAAGGAAAGTTTAAAGGGCCAGTACCACCAAAAAATGAAATGTCCTTATTGTGTTTATTTGATGTTGCTGATATCTTACATGAGCTTTGTTTTTCTCTTGTATGTTTAGTTAAGAAAATATTTTCTATATATGTGTCACTGGGTGCATCCATTGTGTGATATTTTCCTCTATATGTGTCACTGGGCGCGTCCATTGTGTGATATTTTCCTCTATATGTGTCACTGGGTGCATCCATTGTGTGATATTTTCCTCTATATGTGTCACTGGGTGCATCCATTGTGTGATATTTTGTGTTGTAAACTGCCCCCACCCCAGTATCTTTCCATCACTTGCTCCGTCCTCACTGTGTGGCTTTGGCCATAGAATGGAGTGAATGGGTCACTGACTCACATCAATGTATTGTGTGGGATGTATTCAAAGGACATCGCCAGTGGGTAGATTAGAAGTCTTTTAAACTTCCTGTCTAATTCAGCTGCCAACTCTTATCTTCAGTAGCCTGATGAACAATAGCCCCCTGCATTCTTATTTAAACATTCCCCCCTCCATGTCATTAACCACTTCGCTGCTGAGGACGCGCTCAGCGCGTCCTCAGCATTCCCGCTGGTGTGCTGAGGACGCGCTGAGCGCGTCCTCCCATTGGGGTCAGCGTTCGGCCGGGTTCCGGCCGATCGCTGGCCCCTCCGGTGCGGGCTGACATCCTGGATGTCAGCCCGGCATCCGGAACAGCAGCCGCCAGAATTAGGTGTCATCGCGGGGGCGCGATGACACCTAATTCAGGCGCCCCCCCGCATGTGCGGAGGAGGCGCCTGAAAGGGAGGGGGGGAGGTCCTTCGGACCTCTCTCCCTCCCGATCGGCGGCTCTGCGGGGGTTAACCCAGGCATCATTTGGAAGGGCACAGCCTGCCCTTCCAAATGATGCCGGGCATTAACCCCTGGGGAGCTGGATCGCGAATCGGCGCTGAAAAGCGCCGGTTCGCGATCCTTTCCCAGAGCTGGCCGACATCTTGGATGTCGGCCAAGCCTCCGGGAACTCCCCTGAGGACTGGCGTCATCGTGCGTAGCACGATGACGCCAGTCCTGGACTTAACCCTTGACTGCCACCAACGGTGGAGATAGGGAGTTCCAATGAACTCCCTATCTCCCGATCCGTGGCAGCTAGGGGTTAAATTTTGGTATGGTTGGATCGGCCAGAGCATGGCCGTTCCAACGATACCAAACATGAAAGTGAAAAATTTTGTAAAAAAAAAAATTAAAAATGAAAATAAAAAAAAATTAAAATAAATAAATAAAAAAAAAAATAAACACTTTTTTTTTGGTTTGTTAATGCAGCAATATTGTTCCCATTTCAATTATAATGTGAACAATGATGCTGCACTAACGATTTTTGTATGCGGTGCGTTTGTTAAAAATAGTGTCATTTTCCCCAAAAAAAAATGTAACGAGACCCCATCTCTAATTTTTTTAACAAGCGCACCCCATACAAAATATAACCGCAATTGCTCGCATGTTAAAATGTGGAAAAAAACACTTTACACGTTGTAAATTATTGAAAATACATATTTTATTGCATTTTTTGTTATAATATACAGACATGACATAACGTATACATATAATAATGACATATTATGAATCTACCGAGTCTGACGGAAAGAACGATATATAATATGTCTGGGTCATATACTAAAATAAGCCTTCAAAACACGTTTAAACATGATGCGCAAAACAGGTAAAAATGACCTCAGCACAGGGGCGGGAAAAGCCTCAGCAGCGAAAGGGTTAAACTGTTAAATACTGTAGATTAGATAAACCACAGAGGTAAATGGTAAATGTTGCCTCACGGGGAAAAAAATCAACAAAATGGAAACAGGAGATAAGAAAAACTAATTTCTCTTAGATTGTAAGCCCTCCAGCAGGGTCTTCTCTCCTACTGTTCTCTGTGTTTAACTTGTATCTATATATGTTATTTTGTCTCACCCATTGTACAGCGCTATGGAACTTGTTAGCACTTTATAAAAACTTGTAACTGTAATTTTATTTTTACCTTTTACATGCAAGTCCTGCAAACAAAGAAAATAAAAATGTAGCGTGTGTTGTACATGGGTACAGGGTTATTCAAAGAGCTCCGAATTGCTGGTGAAAAGTAACCGAATGCTGAAATTCTGCGTACGGCTACCTTTCCTGGCCATTCTGCTATCCAGAGAGCAGGCAGTTCACCAAATGTTGGCGAATTGCCTGCATATACGGTGCCGGTTCGGTGCCTGTTCGAGGGCAGTGAAATCCCCATAGAGAAGCAATGCTTCATCTATTCAGAGAACAAAAACCAGCAGTGAAAAGTTGCCGAATTGCCCTGCCATTCGGTGGTTTCATTCGACAGGTTTATTCAGGCGAATCCCATAGGCTTCAATGTTAAAAATATTCAATGTCTAATAAACCGTTGATTATAATATTCTGCAGTAAAAAGTCTCTTTACCTATAGATTTTTTTAGGATCTTTTATGAGTTTTTTGGGATTTTTTTCTTTCGTTTTTTTTTAAAAATCATTTTTTTTTCAGTAACAGCCCTTTTTATTATCATTCATTGGATTTTATATGAAAATTTCAGACATTTTCGCTCAGTAGTTTCTTTGCAAACAGCGCTTCACTTTTCAAACATTCAAGCAAACTGTTTTTTTTTCCACTCCATTCGTCTGCGGTGTCGGGTTTTTCCGGCGGCTGCTCTGCTCTGTGATCGGCTCCTGCTCGGGTTTCTCCGGTGTGTTCGGCGGTGTTAATCCAGATGTTTTTGCGGGTTTCTGTGTGCGTTCGCCCAGGTTTTTCGGTGAGTGTTAGTCGGGTTTGCGGCGACTTTTCCCTGCACTACAACGGCCCTGTGGTCGCTTGCTGAATACACCGCAGGGTCGCCGAAATGGGATCGCCAAATCGCACCAAATTGAAGAGAACGAAACGTCACCAAACGTGCGGTCACTTTTCGATTCTCTTTGAATAACCCTGTAAGTGTTTTATAATCTGGTTTTATTTGTAATGCACAACTAATCTAGTTAGAGTTTATGTAAGTGGCACTGTCCCTTTAAGCTCCCTGTTTTATCTCGTTCAGCAGTCATCTCGTATCTCAAGTAGGCTGGAGAACACTACATCCCTGCTGCTTTATCTAAACATTCCCTCCTCCACCTCATTAACTGTTAAGGCTGGTGTCAGACGAGCGCACTATGTCTGCCTTAATACTGTAGATTAAATAATCAACAGCAGTAAAGAAAAGCTTTTGCACAGAATTTGGTAAATGTTGCATCATGGCAAAAAAATCCACAAAATGTTAACAGGGGATAAAAGCCTAATTTTTTTTCCTTTTTACATGCAATTACTCCAAACAAAAAAACAGCAGTATGTGTTTTATATTGTGTTTTTATTTGTAATGCACAAGTAATCTAGTTGCAGCTTACGTAGGTGGTCGTGTCCCTTTAACCCCTTAAGTAAGTCCAGGCCTGATGAAAATTAAAAGCAACTGGAATCCCAAATCCACCATAGTTTCAGTTTCTTATTCTTTTTCCTTCTCATTTGTGGTTTTTCCTTTTCTGAGCGTTTGTTCCTGAAACTCATTTTTTTTGTGTTTACTTACAGACAGAAATATTTGGTGATCTGTTTTGTGTCATGTGGCACCTCCTGGCACTAAAAGCTCCTACATGGTCCATTAAGCTGAGAGAGTTATAGTGTATCACGCCGCTCCGCAGGACCGCATGTTCCGCAAATTGTTTCGCTGTACATTGAGCCATATGCCGTATGACTTGAGCGTGAAAAATGGCCCTGACTCTGGAAGTCGCACCGGCTATAAGACCTATTTTTCAGCAGTAAGTAACATATATATACGATCAGCTTGCGAGAAGGAAAAATGGAGTGCAGCCCTCCTCTCCCATAAATACATAGGGTGACAGGCACTGCGGTTTCTATAGTCAGTATATTGTACATGTGTTGTGATATTTTACAATTCTGTCTCTTTTAAACTCATAGTAAAAGGCATTACACCTGACTTAGAAGCAATGGCAAAAAAAAAAAAGCTAAAATATTTGTTTTTAACATAAAAAGTTAGCCAGTTGTATACAGCACCACTGCCTCTGCGTGATAAACAGGGTTTAGACACTTAATTTAAAACAGCTTTGAAATAATTTCATCATAAAATAATAAACGTTAATGTTCTCAGTTAATTAAACAATTAAAATAATGTAATATTGGGATAAAAGGTTCTAAACTCTAGATGGCGTCCCTTAGATGGCGTCCCTTAGATGGCGTCCCTTAGCATGAGCAAGTTATGGTTGGCTACACAGCAGCCTGTGGCTTCATTTTTTGGATAGGACTCACCCTCACTAGAGATGCCTTGACATTGGCGGGTGAGCTTACACTCTTAATGGCCATTAAGAGAAACCAAAGCCTCTAATTGTGTTTTGTTTCACACGGTATAATAGGAATAAGTGCAGATGGCATTTTTTCTCCTTGTTATAATTTTTGATTCCCCTTTTTTTTAATGGCATTTTTTTCTACTCTGTAACAAACCGTTTTATTACATTTTATAGGACCTTTTTTATTTTCATGCATGTTTATTGTTTTAAATGCCTTTTAGGCTAGGGTCAGACTAACGCATTTTTCACGTTGTCCGTGAAAATGTGCGTTCGAAGAATGGACGTATTTTTTCACGGAATACGCAATAGCGGTCATACTATGCGCAGTTTCATCCGTGATTTTGTACGGATCATCAATAAAACACTTCTTGCATCTGGACGTTATGTTGGCCGGACATTAGCAGCGTCTGACGTCTCCAATTCACGCACACACGCCGCTAGCGGACGCAGCGCACTCTGTACGTCAGTACTAGTGGTTTAACGTTCTCGAAAAAATGCGTTCATTTTCCACTTGCGTTGCGCAGCCGGACTTTTGTGCGACCGTACTTCGTATATTGGCCGTCATTGCCTGGCATCTGCTGCTAGCACGGCCGTGATTAAGTGCGCCTGCACGCGCGTTCGCACTGCCTCAGTCTGACCCTAGCCTTAAAGAATAGCATTTTTTTTCCTACTAGTTCGGCGGCAGATGGGCTGTTTTCAGGGGCGTGTAGTAGTCAGTTCAACAGCATTCGGTGGATTGTCAGCTGCCTACAGTGACGTTCGGAGGTCTTCGCTGGCTCCCGTTCGGCGCACTTCGGGGACCCTGTGGTGAATACTGAATTCACCGCAGGGTCAGCGAACTTGAATTGCCGAATCACATCGAACGAAAGAGCACCAACATTTCACAGAAATTTCTGTGCACTTTGAATAACCCCTCTGGTCTGCATTATCAGCATACAGGCAGAAATGGTCTTTGTGTCAGTAAATGTGCTGCAGACAGATAATAAAATGGTGAGATCTCCTGCTTATGGGAATTTGCAGTGATTAGCAATGCAATATCTGTATGTGCTACATAATGCCTGTGTATGGCAATTACAGCAACACCTTGTATCTGTATGTGCTGCATAATGCCTGTGTATGGCAATTACAGCAACACCTTGTATCTGTATGTGCTGCATAATGCCTGTGTATGGCAATTACAGCAACACCTTGTATCTGTATGTGCTGCATAATGCACCGGCTGGGTGGAGGTAACATCACTGCTCTGCGTGGAGAGAGCCTGTGGAGTCATGGGTTCGATCCCAGCGAGTAACCTCTCCAGTAAGTGTCCTTGGGCAAGACACCTAAATGTACATACTCGCCACCCAGGACATACTTGAAAACGAGAGAATATCTCAATGTATCCTTCCTGGTAAAATCCTTTCTCAATAAAAAATAAAAAATGCCTATGTATGGCAATTGCAGCAACACCTTGTATCTGTATGTGCTGCATAATGCCTGTGTATGGCAATTACAGCAACACCTTGTATCTGTATGTGCTGCATAATGCCTGTGTATGGCAATTACAGCAACACCTTGTATCTGTATGTGCTGCATAATGCCTGTGTATGGCAATTACAGCAACACCTTGTTTCTGTATGTGCTGCATAATGCCTGTGTATGGCAATTACAGTAACACCTTGTATCTGTATGTGCTGCATATGACATTACAGTAACACCTTGTATCTGTATGTGCTGCATATGACATTACAGTAACACCTTGTATCTGTATGTGCTGCATACAGGGCTGGCGCTGCCGCTAGGCGGGCGCCTAGAGTGCAGTGCCCGGCTAGGGCGCAGCCGGCCCGACCTATTTAAAAAAAATAAAATTGGCCGCGGGGCAGCCTGGTTCGGCCGCGTGCTGCAGCCAGCCCCAATACGTGCCGGCGTCGCCGCCAGCGTCAAGGAGACGGATGCGTGGACTTGGTACTTCCTGCACCAAGTCCACTCCTCTGTCTCCTTGACGCCACCGGCAACGCCAGCACGCATTGGGACTGGCTACGAAGAGGCGGAGGAAGACGGAGATGACGTTGGAGCGGCAGATACCCATGTGTGAGCCTGGGGGCAAATATCCATGTGTGAGCCTGAGGCAGATATCCATATGTTAGCTGGGGCAATATCTCCATGCCATGTGTTATCTTGGGCAATATCTCCATGTGTGAGCTGGGGCAATATCTCCATGTGTGAGCTGGGGCAAATATACCCATGTGAGCTTTCTTTTTTTGGGGAGGGGGGTGCAAGTAGCTGGTCTTGCCTAGGGCGCAAAATAGTCTAGAACTGGCCCTGGCTGCATAATGCCTGTGTATGGCAATTACAGCAACACCTTGTATCTGTATGTGCTGCATAATGTCTGTGTATGGCAATTACAGCAACACCTTGTATCTGTATGTGCTGCATAATACCTGTGTATGGCAATTACAGCAACACCTTGTATTTGTATGTGCTGCATAATGCCTGTGTATGGCAATTACAGCAACACCTTGTATCTGTATGTGCTGCATAATACCTGTGTATGGCAATTACAGTAACACCTTATATCTGTATGTGCTGCATAATGCCTGTGTATGGAAATTACAGCAACACCTTGTATCTGTATGTGTGGTGCTGCATAATGCCTGTGTATGGCAATTACAGCAACACCTTGTATCTGTATGTGCTGCATAATACCTGTGTGTGGCAATTACAGCAACACCTTGTATTTGTACTATACAGGGATTTACACTCATTATAACACCCTTAACCTTATCCCTGTGCAGCAGTGAGTGACCCCACAGTTCTCCATGTTTTCTGCCAAATCCCTGGCTGCTGTAATGCAGCAGTAATATGTGTTAACTTTTTGTTACAGTGAGGTTTGAGGCTGCTACTTGTAGCTTATTTACAGTAATACAGGGTGACAGGAGTGAGATCTCAATGTGAATTTTGGTTTCCCCAGGTAGAACACTAATCTAGCATTTAAAGTAAAGCAAATGGGGTTTTGTAAGCTAGTATTTGGTTTTTCATTGTATTTCAACTTAAAATCACAAATTCACGTTTTTCTGGCTAGTGACAGACTTAGATTAACTCTGTGTCCATAATAATTTGCGAAATCCTTCCCACTCCTGCTTCTGAGTTGTTTTTAAATAAAGTTTGAAGATACCCACTTTCTTGGTGATTTAAAAAATAAATACAATGAATTAATACATTTTAAAAAACCAAAAATAAATAAATAAATGAAAACATTTTTAATTAAAAAAAAAAAAAAAACAATACAGCCTTTTATAAATTTTACAAAGTATAACATGAGATGGGCAATGTCAGCCGGTTAAAGTTAAAATTTAGGATTACATGTACGGAGACTGGTGCTGGGAAGTTTGTGGCAATTTAGCATTACCCAGAATGCCTGTGCGTCGGTCTAGGTGATTTAATGCATGTGCTACAATCTTCACCACCGAACACTTCTTAAAACTAATTAAGTAACTCCATTAAAAGAAAGCTAAAAGACCACAAGGAAGCCATGTTTCCCCGGACAGCTGGAGACCTCGTGGCTGTTGCGAGTCTTTTAATGAGTGCTATTTTTGAATTAGTACATCGCACATGACACAGATTGCCGTGGCAGACATAACCAAATTCTCAAGGCAATTAATTAAACCATCTGTTCGCAGGGATGGGTCGAAACGCGTGGCAAGCTCAGCGCCGTGCCCTCTGGCATTGAAAGGATTAACGCATACACGCAAAATCAAAAATTGCACAACATACAGTCAGGTCCAGAAATATTGTGACATCGACACAATTCTAACATCTTTAGCTCTATACACCACCACAATGGAGTTGGAATGAAACAAACACAATGTGCTTTAACTGCAGACTGTCAGCTTTAATTTGAGGGTATGTACATCCAACTCAGGTGAACGGTGTAGGACTTACAGCAGTTTGCAGATGTGCCCCCACTTGTTAAGGGACTAAAGGTAATGGGACAGAATAATAATCATAAATCAAACTTTCCCTTCTTAATACTTGGTTGCAAATCCTTTGCAGTCAATCACAGCCTGAAGTCTGAAGTCTGGAACGCATAGACATCACCAGACGCTGGGTTTCATCCCTGGTGATGCTCTGCCAGGCCTCTACTGCAACTGTCTTCAGTTCCTGCTTGTTCTTGGGGCATTTTCCCTTCAGTTTTGTCTTCAGCAAGTGAAATGCATGCTCAATGGGATTCAGGTCAGGTGATTGACTTGGCCATTGCATAACATTCCACTTCTGTCCCTTCAAAAACTCTTTGGTTGCTTTTGCAGTATGCTTTGGGTCATTGTCCATCTGCACTGTGAAGCGCCGTCCAATGAGCTCTGCAGCATTTGGCTGAATGTGAGAAGATAATATTGCCCGAAACACTTCAGAATTCATCCTGCTGCTTTTGTCAGCGTCACATCATCAATAAATACAAGAGAACCAGTTCCATTGGCAGCCATACATGCCCACGCCATGACACTACCACCACCATGCTTCACTGATGAGGTGGTATGCTTAGGATCATGAGCAGTTCCTTTCCTTCTCCATACTCTTCTCTTCCCATCACTCTGGTACAAGTTGATCTTGGTCTCATCTGTCCATAGGATCTTGTTCCAGAACTGTGAAGGCTTTGTTAGGTGTTGTTTGGCAAACTCTAATCTGGCCTTCCTGTTTTTGAGGCTCCCCAATGGTTTACATCTTGTGGTGAACCCTCTGTATTCACTCTGGTGAAGTCTTATCTTGATTTTTGACTTTGACACACATACACCTACCTCCTGGAGAGTGTTCTTGATCTGGCCAACTGTTGTGAAGGGGGTTTTCTTCACCAGGGAAAGAATTCTTCATTCGTCCACCACATTTGTTTTCTGTGGTCTCCCGGGTCTTTTGGTGTTGCTGAGCTCACCGGTGCGTTCCTTCTTTTTGAGAATGTTCCAAACAGTTGTTTTGGCCACGCCTAATGTTCTTGCTAGCTCTCTGATGGGTTTGTTTTGTTTCTTCAGCCTAATGATGGCTTGTTTCACTGATAGTGACAGCTCTCTGGATCTCATCTTGAGAGTTGACAGCAACAGATTCCATATGCAAATAGCACACTTGAAATTAACTCTGGGCCTTTTATCTGCACATTGTAATTGGGGTAATGAGGGAATATCACACACCTGGCCATGGAACAGCTGAGAAGCCAATTGTCCCATTACTTTTGGTCCCTTAACAAGTGGGAGGCACATCTGCAAACTGCTGTAAGTCCTACACCGTTCACCTGAGTTGGATGTACATACCCTCAAATTAAAGCTGACAGTCTGCAGTTAAAGCACATTGTGTTTGTTTCATTCCAACTCCATTGTGGTGGTGTATAGAGCCAAAGATGTTAGAATTGTGTCGATGTCCCAATATTTTTGGACCTGACTGTATATAGACGATGGATAGCAAAAGTCTACACACCCCTGTTAAAATGTCAGGTTTCTGTGATTAAAAAAAAAAAGGTAAATCATTTCAGAACTTTTTCCTCCTTTAATGTGACAAATAAACTGTACAACTCAATGAAAAACAAACTGAAATCTTTTAGGAGTTTAGGTGGAGAAAAAATAAAAAATGAAAATATCTGGTTGCATAATTATTATTATTAATCTTTATTTATATAGTGCCAGCATATTCCGCAGTGCTGTACAATGGGCACAATATAGACAGGGTTACAATACATTGAACAACATTTTGACAAACCAGTACAGGAGGAAACGAGGGCCCTATTCCCGTGGGAATTTACAATCCAGAAGTGTTGGGGGTGGAAACAGGAGGAGAGGACTGCAAGGTGAGAGGGATGAACTGCAAGGTGAGAGAGATGGACTGCAAGGTGAGAGAGATGGACTGCAAGGTGAGAGAGATGGACTGCAAGGTGAGAGTCAGGAACTGCAAGGTAAGAGTGATGGACTGCAAGGTGAGAGAGATGACTGCGAGGTGAGAGTGATGGGCTGCAAGGTGAGACTGATGGGCTCCAAGGTGGGAGTGATGGACTGGAAGGTGGGAGTGATAGACTGGTTGTGTCAGTGAGTCGGGTGGTCGGCTTCCCTAAATAGGAATGTATTAAGGGAGTGTTTGAAGGAAGGGAAACTAGGGGAAAGGCTGACAGTATGAGGGAGAGTGTTCCAGAGGATGGGGGCTGAGAAATCCTGCAGTCTATCATGGGAAGAGGTGTGTACTCTCTTAAACGAATACTTTGTTGAAGCTCTTTTTGATTTTATTCCAGCAATCCGTGTTTTTGGGTTCGAGTCTATCAGCACGGCACATCTTGACGTGGCAATATTTGCCCACTCTTTGCAAAAACACTCCAAATTGGTCAGATTGTGAGGGCATCTCCTGTGCACAGCTCTCTTCAGATCACCCTACAGGTTTTCCTTTGGATTCACGTCTTGGCTCTGGTTGGGCCTTTCCAAAACTTTATCCTTCTTCTGGTGAAGCCATTCCTTTGTTGGTTTGTATGTATGCTTTGGATCGTTGCCAGGCTGAGAGAGATGAAGTTCCTCTTCATGTTCAATTTTCTAGCAGAAGTCTGAAGGTTTTGTTCCCGTATTGACTGGTATTTCGAGCTGTTCATAATTCCCTCTACCTTGACTAAGGCCTCAGATCCAGCTGAAGAAAATCAGCCCCTTGGCATGATGCTGCCACCACCATGCGTCACTGTGGGTACGATGCTGCCACCACCATGCGTCACTGTGGGTATGATGCTGCCACCACCATGCGTCACGGTGGGTACAGTGTTCTTTTGGTGATGTGCAGTGTTGATTTTGGGCCAAACATATCTTTTTGGAATTATGGCCAAAAAGGTCAACCTTGGTTTCATCAGACCAGAACACATTTTCCCACATGCTGTTGGGAGACTTCAGATTTGTTTTTGCCGAATTCAGACGTTCTTGGATTTTTTTCTTCGTAAGAAAAGGCTACTCTACCCCATAGCCCAGACATATGAAGAATACGGGAGATTGTTGTCACATGTACCACACAGCCAGCACTTTCCAGATACTCCTGCAGCTACTTTAATGTTGCTGTAGGACTCTTGGCTGCCTCCCTGACCAGATTTCTTCTCGTCTTTTCATCACATTTGGAGGGACGTCTAGTTCTTGGTGATGTCTCTGTTGCGCCATATTTTCTCCACTTGATGGTGACTGTCTTCACAGTGTTCCATGGTTTATCTAAAGCCTTGGAAATTCTTCTGTACCTTCTCCTGACTGATACCTTTTAACAATGAGATCACTCTGATACTTTGGAAGCTTCTCTGCGGACCATGGCTTCTACTGTAGGACGCGACTAAGAAAATGTCAGGAAAGACCTAGAACAGCTTAATCAGAGGCACTTTAAATGATACAGGTAGTTGCAGCTGCCCCGGTGGGGATCAGGCGCGACGCTGTTTTTTTTGTATTATGCACTATTGTTGTATTTCCAGCCAGGTCCTCTTTGCAGCATATTCCGTTCCGTGGTTTTGTTTTTGATCCCATAGTGGATTTGTTTCTGGGAGGGTATAAATGAAAGCCCACCAGTCTTCCTCATGACTGAGAAGCAGCATAAGCATATATGTTTGCCAGAAAGCAGCCTTTGGTTTCATTAGGTAGGACTCACCTTTACGGCAGGTGAGCTTACACTTCAATGGCCATTCAAGTAAACTAAAACCTCTAATTGTGTTTCGTTTCACATGGTGTTATAGGAATAAGCACAGATGACACTTTTTTTCTTGTTATGTTTTATACATGTTACTGGGCTGAATACATCTGGTAGTTGCAGCTGCCCCAGTGGGTATTAGGCGCGACACGTTTTTTTCAGTATTATGCATGTTTTTCATTGAGTTGTACAGTTTATTGGTCACATTAAAGGGGTGAAAAGTTCTGAAATGATTTATCTTTGTCTAATTTTTTTACATCACAGAAATCTGACATTTTAACAGCGGTGTGTAGACTTTTGCTACCACTGTAAACATATGTATATGTTTATAAATAAATGCGTTAATACAGGTAGGTTTCCTGCAAGAGAAAGGATAATTGTGTTAAATAAGGGATGTGTCGCCAGGGGAGCATCAATCTGACCGAGCTGTTGGGGAAATGAAGACAGATCACTGTTGCAGAGCAGGATACTAACAAGATATTGGAGGTGTTTCAACAAATTCCCAATAAACACAGCGTATTAATAGTTGTATTCCATCCCCATAGAGGATAAATCAGTAATAGGCAGTCCATCCTCGTCAGTTGTGTGACATCGCAGAGGCTCTCCAGGAAGTGCTTAGTTTGGAGAAATCTATCAGTGTATCTTTCCTGCTGCAACATTTTATGAGAATGATAAATATTTCAAGGTTATTCTTGTATTAGTGTTGCGTTTAGTTACAATCTACATGTGATTTTTAGTCATGTTTTCTTTGCTTTGTTTCATGGGACGAATTGCCAAGGCAGCAGTACGTGGTCAGAGTTAATTCAGCTATCAGCTCAACCCTTTCGCTACCAAGCGTTTTTTTTTTCCTTGAAAAAATTTTTATTGCCACATTTATTTGAAACATGGGATGTGAAGTTGACAATTAAAAATAGGGTAAAAAAGATGTTTCGCACAGAAATTGTTGTTCTGTGACAGTTAAAATAAACAATGTTAATTTGCTCATTTTAAATTTTTCATGTATTCATTTATCCTGTACAAAATTATTATTGACATGAAAGATTCTTTTATGTATGGTATGTTTGGTTTTATGTCTCTCCAGGGTGCTTGGAGCGACATAAAACAAAGGATTTCGTATTGTATTCTAGATCAGGGTTTCTCGACTCCAGTCCTCAGGACCCATTACAGGCCAGGTTTTGCAGATCACCTTGGGGAAATGCAGACTGAATCCTGCAATCACTGAGCAGCTAATTTGATCACCTGTGCTGCGCTTCGGATATCCCACAAACCAGGCCTGTTAGTGGGTCCTGAGGATACGAGTTGAGAAACACTGTTCTAGATGGTGTCCCTTATCTTATACAATTTCAAACGAAAATTTTATTTTACAATTTTATTATCGTACAGGCAGAAAAGACCTTCATGTTAGATACAGTAACTGTGACAAGATAAATAATAAAAATAAGCAGGTCTCCTGCTTAAGAGGATTTGTATCTGTACGTGCCACATAATGCCTGTGTATGGCAATTACAGCAACACCTTGTTTCTGTATGTGCCGCATAATGCCTGTGTATGGCAATTACAGCAACACCTTGTATCTGTATGTGCCGCATAATGCCTGTGTATGGCAATTACAGCAACACCTTGTATCTGTATGTGCCGCATCATGCCTGTGTATGGCAATTAGCAACACCTTGTATCTGTATGTGCTGCATCATGCCTGTGTGTGGCAATTACAGCAACACCTTGTATCTGTATGTGCTGCATAATGCCTGTGTATGGCAATTACAGCAACACCTTGTATCTGTATGTGCTGCATAATGCCTGTGTATGGCAATTACAGCAACACCTTGTATCTGTATGTGCTGCATCATGCCTGTGTGTGGCAATTACAGCAACACCTTGTATCTGTATGTGCTGCATAATGCCTGTGTATGGCAATTACAGCAACACCTTGTATCTGTATGTGCTGCGTAATGCCTGTGTATGGCAATTACAGCAACACCTTGTATCTGTATGTGCTGCATAATGCCTGTGTATGGCAATTACAGCAACACCTTGTATCTGTATGTGCTGCATAATGCATGGCTTGTGTATGAGGAATTTTCAATGCATTACAATTCAAAAACGAGATAATTTGATTTTGGTTGTGAAAGGGTGAAAGAGACACCATCTGCCCATGGGTAGTAGAAGGAATTCACCTATGGGGTTTAGGAGCAGCTGACGTAAAAGCCACTAATTAATTACAACAGATCAATATTTTTCTCATGCACATAGATACTTCATTGGTCACAGCCTAAAGAATGTAACTAAAACGGAACCTTTAATTTATTGAATTAAAAGCATGCCAATGTGGCGTCTCGTGGAACAAACTTGAAGCGTTAAGCGGCATCAGCAGGAGTGTCACAGTTTACGTGTGTAGTTTATCTTGTTTATATTCTACAGTATTTAACAGTTATTGAGGTGGAGGAGTGAATGTTCAGATAAGGCTGCAAGAGGTCTATTGTGTTGTGCTACCTGAGATAAGAGATGGCAGCCGAACGAGTTAAAACAGGGAGCTTAAAATACCAGTCTACCCCCTGGTGATGTCCTTTGAATACATCCCACACAATACAATGATGGGAGGAAAATATTTTCTGAACTAAACGTACAAGAGAAAAACAACGCACATGTAAGATATCAGCAACATAAAATAAACGCAATAAGGACATTGCATTTTTTAGTGCCGGCGGCCCTTTAACTTCTCAGACTGTTTGCACCCTGGTGTCACGTTCCATTCTCTAAACCCCTGAACCTGTATTCGGTATCTGCAACCAGGTCTAATCGCAGCAGCCATCCTGGGACCCCCCCCCCACTGGTGGTACACTTCAAGAACTGCTCCTTTATGAGCCAGCATTGGTTCAGAAAGTATACAAACAGTTAACACCAAGCACGTCACACCACACACCTAAATAAAGGCACCATGCCCCCCTCCTGACTTTGCTTCATCATTGTAGCTGTTTACCTGCATGGGTAAAGACCTATATTATTCTGCTCTGAACCATCCCCACTACCTGTTCCTGACCATCACCGGATTCCTTACCATAACTCCAGATCCAGCAACCACCCTCACCTTCATCTGTATTGGCAATCTGGACAGTCTGTTTATCCATTCACCTCACCCATATCTGTGTCTGTGTCTGTGCAGTATACTGCACTTTGGGCTCAAACTCCTCATATACTCTGGTGCCACCCGGTAACAGAACGTGACACCTGGCTACATTTAAGGCAGACTTACAGGGTAATTCAAAGAGATCTGAATTGCTTGAGAAAGGTAACCGAACGCTGAAAATCAGCGTTCGGTTACCTTTCTTGGCCATTCGGCTATCCAGAGAGCAGGCAATTCACCAAATCCTGGCGAATTGCCTGTACATACGGTGCCTGTTCGGTGCCTGTTCGCAAAAGCACTGCTTCGGCTATTCAGAGAACACAAACCAGCAGTGAAAGGTTCCCCTAATGCCCTGCCATTCGGTGGTTTAATTCGGCAAGTTTATTCAGGTGAATCCCATAGGCTTCAATGTTGAAAATATTCCTGTTTTAATTAAATATCTAATAAACCGTTCATTATAAAATTCTGCAGTAAAGAGTCTCTTTATTTATAGATTTTTTATGATATTTTAAGCATTTTTCTGGAATTTTTTTTTTTTTTAAAAGTCCGATTTTGGCTAGGGTCAGAGTGGGGCAGTCGGAACGCGCGTGCAGGCGCACTAAATCACGGCGGCAGTAGCAGCACATAACGGCCAATGACGGCCAATATACGCAGTACGTGCGTACAAAAGTGCGCCGACACCACGCAACCGGCAAATGAACGCATTTTTCTCAGAACGTGAAACCGCTGCTACAGACGTACAGAGTGCGCTGCGGCCGCATGGCAGCGTGTGTGCGTGATTAGGAGACGTCAGACGCTGCTAGTGTGCGGCCTACATAACGTTCAAACAGCCGGATTTCCCTAGAATTGCGTTGGTGAGTACCTGCGACTGTGCGACTGTGGTCGTCTGACCACTTAAGCGTATTCCGTGAAAAAATACGTGCGCACGCATCGACGTACATTTTGACGGTGGCCGCAGAAAATGCGCTCATCTGTCCCTAGCCTTAAGTTTACTTATTTTTTCTGTAACAGCCCTTTTTATTATCATTCATTGGATCATATGTAAATTTCAGACATTTTCGCTCTGTAGTTTCTTTGCAAACAGGGTTTCACTTTTCAATCATTCATGCAAACTGCTTTGCTAATTT
Organism: Leptobrachium leishanense; assembly: GCA_009667805.1. NCBI lineage: Eukaryota > Metazoa > Chordata > Amphibia > Anura > Megophryidae > Leptobrachium > Leptobrachium leishanense. Next base: position 382,838,362 of record CM019065.1, on the reverse strand, counting down.
ATTCACTTCACTCTGTCTGCGGTGTCGGCTTTTTCCGGAGGCTTCGATCGGCTCCTGCTCGGGTTTTTCCGTGGTTTTTCGGCAGGTTAATCCAGATGTTTTTGTGGGTTTTCGGCGTGCATGCTGAGTTTTGCGGTTCGTTTTCGTCGGGTTTGCGGTAGCTTTTCCCTGCAATTCGGGGACCCTGTGGTGTTTGCTGAATACACCGCAGGGTCACCGAAATGGGATCGGCAAAAGGAACCGAATTGAAGAGAACAAAAAGTCACCGAACGTGCAGTGACTTTTCAAATCTCTTTGAATTACCCTGTTTATTCTTTGAATGGGTTTCCTGCTGTCAGGGAAGATACAGGTTTTCTGGCACCAGTTATTGCTTGTATTTTCTATTTGTTATTAGGTTAATGTGATATTCCTTCCCTGAGTTATCCATCAAGTACTGTAAAATCTCAATCTGCTCTACTTTTGTTCTGAGCCAAATATTTGTTATTTGTTGATGGGTTTTTCTCCTGAGACCTGTACTGTAGGGAGGTTCAATATAAATACATGTGCACTCTCCAGTGGCGACTCTAGGAACAATATTTAGGGGGGGGCACAGAAGATACCGCAGTCAAAACTGGGGGGCACTAATAATTTTCACCACTAAATCATACCACTGAATAAAACTAAGCGCCCTATCACCTGGTGTGAACTAAAACACCATCACTAAAGGAAAAATTTAGCGCGAGTCGCTAAAACTTAGTGCCTGACGACCTACTAACAGATCACCTTGTCTGCAGTAGTCCATAAACAAGGTCGTTTGGCGCATGCTAGGAAAACTCTAAGACCTGGGCTGAGACCCAGCGCTAATGCAGTTGTATACAGGACAGAACTGTTTTTTCTTTCCAGTGCAGAGTGCCGGGCCATACCTATCCCCCGCCCTCACAAGCTTGAATATGAACACATCCAGTGAATAACCTCACACCCCTGCATTATTAAAATCCTCCATGGTTGCCGTATCATCCATGTTTTGATGCACACATATATTAAGGCTGATGGGCATTGCATGATAAATGCCTCCCAGCAGCATGTAGAATCATTACACTGCATTTAATGGATCCAAAAGGAAGGCCAGGTGAGCGACAAAAATTTCCCTGCTGCAGCATATAAATAATACATGTTTCAGGGCAAGACTTATCCATGTGTCACTTTAAACATGGTCCACACGGTCACCCTAATAATCAACCACTTCCATAGTATGAATAACCTCCAGCATAAAATGTTTAAAATTAGACAATATATTAGGATATATGTGGATAAAGGATACATTTATAATAGAGCCTACTGCAACAGCAACGACAATGCGGACCAGATCCATTGCTATGGTGTATGGGGCCAAGAGAACACCTGTGCTGCATTCCTTTCAAATGCCTGTTAATTTTGGGTGAGGACCTGTTTTTACAGTATTTTTGGAGTTAGCACCAGGGTTGAGCAGTAGGTAAAATGTTGCAATTAGCGCCCCTAAAAAATAAACGCTGGCACCAAGTGATCTGTTAGCTGCAAAAGCGCTAGAGATCTCTAGCGCTCTCCGTGTTAAGTAAAGGACGCGGAAAGTACAGTAAGCTCGCAGTACAAATCGCTAATAGCAACGCACTAAGTGATTTTTCCCGTTTGTAGCGGGATGCAAACGATCTGTTGGTCAGGTGCAAGACTCAATTAACCTGGCGCTAACGCAAAACCATGCCGACACAAGGGTTAACCCAAACCAGGTAATAGTTCCCTAAATAAGTATATATATAAATAAGGTTCCAAAACCCCAGAGTAATGTGATGCAATAAGTAATGTGACATAATGAGTAATGTGACACAATGAGTAATGTGACACAATGAGTAATGTGACGCAATAAGTAATGTGACGCAATGAGTAATGTGACGCAATGAGTAATGTGATGCAATGAGTAATGTGACGCAATGAGTAATGTGACGCAATAAGTAATGTGACGCAATGAGTAATGTGACGCAATGAGTAATGTGATGCAATGATGCCTTTTTATTGTACTAACCTGATACTTTATTTGCCGCAATTCGGCAGTTTTCGCTGAATGTCTGATTGATGCTTCAGCGACTCCACTTTTAGCAAATTATAGTGACCATTCGATAAATAGGAATTCACTATATTTTCAGCTAAATGAATTCTCCCGAAATGTGATGAAAAGCAAAGGATCTAAAGATGATTAGACGCTTTAGATTCTAACTTCCATAATAACCCCTAAAATGCCATAAACCCAGGGAAATACAATAAAAATAATAAACAATGTGGCATTTAGCTACCCCCTTAACCCCTAATATGCCATTATTCATGGGAAAACATGAAATGAATACTGTGCAGCATGTAGCCTTAAGATTAAGTGTCCGTTATTATTTAATGTTTTATGACTTTTATTTCAAACTGAATATGGTTATATTGGGTATCATTGGAAAGGCCAGAATCTGCCCTTTCCAATGACACATAGATTGTCTATATACGATGCACAGGGACGGAGATACAGCGTTTCGAAAAAGTGTGGGAAGCTGGATGCTGATTTTTGGTGGGGGGGCACATGGGGGGCAAGGAATAATCTAGGGGGGGCAATTGCCCCCCCTTGCCCCCCTGTAGAGTCGCCTATGGCACTCTCCATAATAAAGCCAGTCCTATTGCCAGCCTTAGCCATGTCTTGACTGGTTCTTGGTAGGGATGTGCGTTTCGATTCGGACCGATTTGTTTTTTTTTCACGAAACGGGCCGATTCGGTGCTTCGGATTCGTCCGATGTTCCGAAACAGATCGGCACCGAAATGCACAGCATCCGAAATAATTTCCGATACGAAGCAAAATAATTTTCGTATGGATGTGAAAGTTGTAAAATCGCAAGTCATTTTCGTTCCATTTGTGATTTCGGTTCCATTTCGGACATCGTATTTTTCGGTTCCATTGCTGATTCCGTCTTGTTTCGAGTCAGTTTCGGTTCCGTTGCTGATTTCATAATGTGTCACGGTTGGGGCCTAGCTCTGAGTGCAGGAGGGTTGGGTGTGAGCCTAATTCGCAGTGAGACATTCACTAGACAGATACTGGGTTAAACTAGACAAGGTTTATTCAATAGAGCGAGACATAACTAGACAAGACTTGAACTGAACTAGAAAACATTGACAGAATGAAAACAAAGCAGAACTAAGCACTAACTAATATATACTAACAGAATAGCAGACAAGATAAACAATAACAAGTAATCCAGGCAAGGGTACAGAATGGGTTCAGGCACTAAGAATGGTCAAATATACAAGCATAAGGTCTAAGTAGGTCCCAGGCAAACAAAATAGTCAGGATACTAGGCAAGAGGTCTGATACACAAGATATATTCAAGATTACTGGCTACAGGGGACACAGGGGACAGTGGAAGGTACCGGTATATGGAAAGTACTAACCAGAATACAGCAGAGGATAAGCGAGGAACATGACAAGAAAAAAAGCCTAGAGGGAACTTGGTCAGAGCTCAACTGGAAACAGACTGCACTCAGCTAAGTCCAGGACTTCAATGAATGTGGAAGCGACGCCTAAGGGGTGTTGCTTCCTTATATGCAGGGTTCATTAGGCTCGCAATCCAAAAAGGAACTGAACGTCCAACCATCACTGGTAATGTCCACCTCTGCCAGAGGGGGCGCAGGACGTCACATAAGGTCAGTCACTTTTTTCACTTGTTCCAGTGCTTTCTTTCATTTCTACATCAATAATATACAGGGTTATTCAAAGAGATTCGAAAAGTCACCGCACGTTTGGTGACTTTTCTTTCTCTTCAATTCGGTTCCTTTTGCCGATCCCATTTCGGTGACCCTGCGGTGTATTCACTGCAAGCACCACAGGGTCCCCAAATTGCAGGGAAAAACTACCGCAAACCTGACGAAAACTAACCGCAAAACCCGGCGAATGAACGCCGACAACCCTCAAAAACATCTGGATTAACCTGCCGAAAACCACGGAAAAACCCGAGCAGGAGCCGATCACACACAGCGCAGCCGCCGGAAAAAGCCGACACCGCAGACAGAGTGAAGTGAATAAATTAGGAAAACAGTTTGCACGAATGATTGAAAAGTGAAACGCTGTTTGCAAAGAAACTACTGAGCGAAAATGTCTGAAATTTACTTATGATCCAATGAATGATAATAAAGAGGGCTGTTACAGAATAAAGAAGTAAACTTAAAAAAAAAAAAAAAAAAACACGGATTTAAAAAAAAATAAAAAAATGCTTAAAATATCATAAAAAAATCTATAAAGAGACTCTTTACTGCAGAATTTTATAATGAACGGTTTATTAGATATTGAATTAAAACGGGAATATTTTTAACATTGAAGCCTATGGGATTCTCCTGAATAAAGCTGCCGAATTAAACCACCGAATGGCAGGGCATTAGGGGAACCTTTCACTGCTGGTTTGTGTTCTCTGAATAGCCGAAGCAGTGCTTTATGGGGATTTCATTGCCCTCGAACAGGCACCGAACAGGCACCGTATGTGCAGGCAATTCGCCAGGATTTGGCGAATTGCCTGCTCTCTGGATAGCCGAATGGCCAGGAAAGGTAACCGAACGCTGATTTTCAGCGTTCGGTTACCTTTCTCAAGCAATTCGGAGCTCTTTGAATTACCCTGATATTATTTTAAATATTTAATTAGCTTTTCCCTAAATCCCCAGTCTAACAGTACAAGATATTGATACTATACTACCAATAAAAATAAAAGTCTCCTTACGTATTTATATGTTTTACAAATTGTTTTGGGCATTATTCGGGAAGTTTTGGGTTAATCTTTAGGGTTTCTAACTAATTTTAAACAAAACTAGGCTTTATTCCTCCATACTTTTCAATGTAAACAGTTATTTGCGTTTTTAACTTTCTATTAAATATCTCTTAAAACATTTTTTAGTTTCACCTGCAGCAAACAGATATTTTTTAAATTAATTTTTTAGGATTTTTTCAGGATTTTTTTGGGTTAATCTTTAGGTTTCCTAACTATTTTTAAATGTAATAACGAGGTCTGTTTTTTTTCTTTGCTGAAATAGTCTGATGAAATGTTTCACTATCGGTGACGGTCCAAGGTTCAGCACCCTGGACAGTAGTCGATAGTGAAACACTTCATCTATTTATTTTTTTCACATCGGGACCTTGGATAGAGTAAGTTGCTGCAGATGAAACTAAAAAATGTTTTAAGAGATATTTAATAAGAAGTTAAAAACACAAATAATTTTTTACATTGAAAAGTATGGAGGAATAAAGCCTAGTTTAGTTTAAAATTAGTTAGAAACCCTAAAGATTAACCAAAAATTCCAAAAATGCCCAAAAAACCCTAAAAAATTAATTTAAAAAAATGGCATATTGCTGCAGATGAAACAAAAAAAATGGTTTAAGAGATATTTAATAAGTTAAAAATGCAAATAATTTTTTTAAATTGAAAAAACTATGCTGCATTAATTATACTGCAGAGAAGAGAAGTGCTGCCCAGCAGTGTGCAGATTCATATGCTGCATTAATTTTTTTTCTTTCGTTTTAAATCATTTAATTTGTTCTGGGGTTTTTTTCTTTGATAATTTTGTTCAGGTTTTATTCCGTTTTAAAACATTTGGTTCTAGTTTTTATTTTTAAAGTCAGATCATTTGGGTCTGTATTTTTGCGTTTTTTAAATTGTTTTCGATATCACAAAAAAAAAGTCGATACGAATAAACGAGGCAAAATGAAACGAGCCGAAACAAAAAAAATTGGCCGAAACGATCCAAAACGAAAATTTTAAAAACCCAAACGAGCCAAACCAAAATAAATAAATAAATAAATAAAAAATAAATCGGTGCACATCCTTAGTTCTTGGGTGAAGCTGTATTAGTCTACATCAAGCTTCGACTTGTTCTTTGGGTGAAGCTGCATTACCCTACATCAAGCTTTGACCAGTTCTTGGGTGAAGCTGTATTATCCTACGTCAAGCTTTGACCTGGTTCTTGGGTGAAGCTGTATTTGCCTACATCAAGCTTTGACTGGTTCTTGGATGAAGCTGTATTGCCCTACATCAAGCTTTGACTGGTTCTTGGTGAAGCTGTATTACCCTACATCAAGCTTTGACTGGTTCTTGAGTGAAGCTGTATTATCCTACATCAAGCTTCAACTTGTTCTTTGGGTGAAGCTGCATTACCCTACATCAAGCTTTGACTAGTTCTTGGGTGAAGCTGTATTGCCCTACATCAAACTTTGACCTGGTTCTTGGGTGAAGCTGTATTTGCCTACATCAAGCTTTGACTGGTTCTTGGATGAAGCTGTATTACCCTACATCAAGCTTTGACTGGTTCTTGGTTGAAGCTGTATTACCCTACATCAAGCTTTGACTGGTTCTTGGATGAAGCTGTATTACCCTACATCAAGCTTTGACTGGTTCTTGGATGAAGCTGTATTACCCTACATCAAGCTTTGACTGGTTCTTGGATGAAGCTGTATTACCCTACATCAAGCTTTGACTGGTTCTTGGATGAAGCTGTATTACCCTACATCAAGCTTTGACTGGTTCTTGGGTGAAGCTGTATTGCCCTACATCAAGTTTTGACTGGTTCTTGGATGAAGCTGTATTACCCTACATCAAGCTTTGACTGGTTCTTGGTTGAAGCTGTATTACCCTACATCAAGCTTTGACTGGTTCTTGGATGAAGCTGTATTGCCCTACATCAAGCTTTGACTGGTTCTTGGATGAAGCTGTATTGCCCTACATCAAGCTTTGACTGGTTCTTGGATGAAGCTGTATTACCCTACATCAAGCTTTGACTGGTTCTTGGGTGAAACTGTATTACCCTACATCAAGCTTCCACTGGTTCTTGGGTGAAGCTGTATTGCCCTACATCAAGCTTTGACTGGTTCTTGGTTGAAGCTGTATTACCCTACATCAAGCTTCGGGCTTAAGTCTGAGCACGTAAAGCTGATACCAAGCAAGATGTTCAGTGGTCGGAGCAGTGGAAGATGCTGACCTTAGCAGATTTACCCACTTTGGGTACAGAGGTCTGCCATAGTAACAAAATCAGTGACGGGTGAGGATACAGACAGATACACTTATGTCAAACCAACACATTCAACACAAATGGCATAGAAATGACTTTTCTCCGATTGGAGTCGCATCCATTAATCAGATATGTCAATGTGAAACAATTAAACATAATTGCGCATTTAATAGCACTTCTAATAGGACTATACAATTTGGTTAAGGCGACTGTTGATTTACTCGCATCGACTTCAAAATACGATTTTAAGAATCCCGTAAGTCGAGGTCTAATGGTACAAAATGTTATTTCCATGTAAATACTGCCGAGGAAACGTTGCATTGCGAGACGACGCGCTATTAATCTGCTCCGGCAATTTAATCTCATTCAGAGAAATGATTAAGCTGCCTGTAAATTAATAGAGGACGCCCTCCGCTTCTAGCATTGCCCATATTTTCAATCACAGCAGGAGTCATGCTACAATGTAAAGTAGTGAGTGTGCAGCTTGTATATCAGTGTAAATTTACTGTCCCTCAAAATAACTCAACATGCACAGCCATTAATGTCTAAACTGCCGCCAACACAAGTGACTACACCCCTAAGAGAAAATGTCCAAAGTGTCAATATTTTGTTTGGCCACCATTATTTTCCAGCACTGCATTAACCCTCTTGGGCATGGAGTTCACCAGAGCTTCACAGGTTGCTACTGGAGTCCTCTTCCACTCCTCCATGAAGACGCCACGGAGCTGGTGGATTTTAGAGACCTTGCGCTCCTCCACCTTCTGTTTGAGGATGCCCCAAAAATGCTCAATAGGGTTTAAGTCTGTAGACATGCTTGCGACTGCGAGATAAGTGATGCCATCTAGTGTTTAGAACCTTTCATCCCAGCAATATCTCTGTATTGGATAAACGAATATGTGAAAAATTAAAATGAGCAAATTTACATTATTCTAATTTTTTAACCGTCTCAGAACAACAATCTCTGTGCAGATTTTTCTATTTTACCCAACATTTAATTGGTAACTTTATAACAAAAATTGCTTGGTACTGAAGAGGTTAAGGTGTTTAGAAGAGCTGGTTCATTAAGCCGGGAGGTACAGAGAAGATAGATAGAGAAGAGAACGGAAATCTACATTTAACGCACAATATAGTAACTGATGTATCTACAAACCTTTTACATAGAACGCATTTTCATACCTAACAGGGTCTTTTCCTTCATTATATAGAAGATACTTGTCATTATCTCTCATTTCCAAGTGGTTTTGTGACATGGCAGTTATTGAAGCTATTGCGTCCTAATCTTAGCAATTTAAGCTAAAAAAAAAAAAAGCCCAAATCCATAACGTTCGATATTCAACATGTGTATTTTGCCGATGCTGACCCCAAAAAAATGAAGAAAAGAAGAAATGGTCATTTTGAGTGTTTTTTCAATTCCTTCTTGAACCTAGAAGAGAAAATGAATAGCACTCCGGATCAATACACTATTATTAAAAATACTGATATTTTGTATCGCTTGCTATTTCAGAAGACGTACCTTCGTCGCCTTCTTAAGGGCATCTGCTGTGATTGATTGCCAGGCTTCTCCAGCCTGTGACATCCATGCAACAAATGCCGGTGGCGTGCATAGTATATACAATGTGTCAGTGATAGAGTTTGTAGCCACAGGCCTGTCTACCTCAACAACATGATACAGGTGATGCGCCTGGGCAATTGTATGCTGCGTGATCAAAACGCCGCTCCTGCTGTGCCATGTGCACTGTGGCAAATGCTGAGGAGTAGGTGTGGTTGTACAGTGGCAGCAGTAAGGTTAATGCTAGAACTATGTCTCCCATGATGCTCAGCTACATGTTAGTTTGGCATTCCCTTATGGGAGATGTAGTTCCGAAACACCTAGAGGGGCAAGGTTGCTAACCCCCTGCTCCAGGCCAGACTCAGATATGACTGGTCCTCATATATAAAAATGATATAAATTTGCATTAACTCCTTCACTATCAAGTGATTTTCCAAAAATCCATTGTCAGGAACCAGTGGTTTTTTTTGGAAAATAATTTTAATTTAAATTATACAGTAAGAAATATTTGGGAAAATTCCCAGTGAATTCTTTGCTGTAATAACCTACTTGGCAGGGAGATATCGCCATCTGCTGGCCAAATGGATTTACTGCAGTTAGAACTGCAGCTTGTCGCTCTGTGCCTTCTCAGCTGGGGAGCGTCTGATTAAAGGGCATTCCCTAGCACATTTAAACCAGTTTTAGCACCTTGGGCATTATACCCACAGAGCTAAAACTTTGGGGGCACATGTTTCAGCCCAAACGTAAACAAAATTAATTTGCAAAAATAAAGTCTAGCCCCATTGGGGAGGGGGGAGGTGCACAATCTGGAGCCCAATTGCAAATTTATTGCTTGCATGGATTAAATTCCTTTGCATTGCTCTAGCGTTCCACCACATAGACTCTATTCAGTATCTGGGCACCGGCGAGTGCTTTGCAGCTCTTGGTAGTGTATGGGGTTAATGAAAAGTGACTTTCAAAAACAACAATGATTCCTTAAAGTGGTTTTATGGAGAATCACTTGGAAGAGAACAGTTTAAATGAACGAACTTGCACTCTCTTATGCCAGAAAATCTACTGGCGCACATGCCAACCTCACTTTTAACCCCTTCACTACAGAGACCGAGATGTTTCTGTCTTTAAAAGGCACCATCTGGTGCCCCAATATCAAGATATCTCGATCTGCAGCCCAAAAGCAAAATAAATTTGTTTGCTGCAAATGGATTTTGTTTGCTTTTGGGCTGCAGAAGGTGCCCCCAAAGTTTTAGTCTTGTGGGCATAATGCCCAAAGAGCTAAAACGGTGTAAAATCCGCTAGCTGAATGTCCTGACATTGGACATTCAGCAGCCGATACAGTTGCAGCCGTTGTTCACTGCAACGGCTGTAGCTCAATTTGGCAGTAGATGGCACCATCTACTGGCCAAATATATTAGCACAGTAACAAATTCATTGGGAATATGCCCAAATATTTCTTGCTGTATATTTGATTAAAATTACTAAAGCTATGTTATATCGCTGCAAATGAAATTTCTTTGCTGCAAATCAATTTAGTTGGCTGTTAGGCTCCAGAAGGGCCCCCCGATGTCTTAGCCCTGTGGGTATAATACCCAAAGTGCTGAAACTGTTTAAAAATCAGCTGGGGAATGTTTCTATTGGACTTTCTCAGCTGATCCTGTACGAAGCACAGAACTGCAGTAACTCCTTTTAGCCAAAAGATGGCGACATCTCCCTGCCAAATAGGTTATTACAGAAATGAATACATTGAGAATATTCCCAACTGTATATTAATTAAAAAAAGATTCCCCCCCAAAAAAAACCCAAATCACTGGTTTCTGATGGGGGTATTGATGGGGTTAAATAATTAGTATTGATGGGGTTAAATAATGTTAAGTGTCTCCTGAATCTGGTTTAGAAAGGAGTTTTCAGTATATTGATCGCATTTTAAACAAAGTCTGTTATCTAGTAAAACAGGGAAAACACCAGAAGACCAATCGCGAATGTGATAAGAATTAAATTTAATTGGAAAGGTCGTCTATCAATAGAACGATCAGACAGTTTCCTCATTTGCATGTCAGTGTTTTACCCTCTGATTAAGTGACCTTTGCAATGAGATAATAAGAAACGGACTAAAAAAAAACTATGAATAGATTCCTGGTTAAGCAACTAAACAACATTAAGAATATCTAAAGAAAATAAGCAAATTCTAAGCGTTAGAATGAAAAACGAGGGACCGGTGCCGTAACTGTATTAAAAAATTACACTCTGCAAATGTCTGGTTTCTAATTACGTTTAAAGAGCAGGAAACTAACATAATGATCTATGAATATTTAGGAAAACGGAATTGCAGAAAAACAAGATTAAACATTTTAAGGATAAACATATTTTTCAAGTCGAACATGAATAAACAAACCAAAAAAAATAATAAATGATGAAAAAGCTGATGCTCTGATATTTACAAACAATACGTTTGTGTTTTTTTTACGCCAAGAAGATTTGGGGAAAATAAAACAATGTTTAAATATTTATGTGCTGGAGAAGTGTGAAAATTCTTACTAAATCACTATATTGATATTGTTTGGCAATTGCAGACTGAAATTTTTTTGTATAAAAATATCATATTTACACGTAATGTAAGAGGAATTAACCCTTTCACTAACTAGGGATTTTCCAGAAAACTACTTTCAGGAACCAGTGGTTTGTTTATAATTTTAAATAATTACACTGGGAATATTCCCAAATATGTCCCATTGTATATTCCTCTCTGTAATAACCTATGTGGCAGGGAGATGTCGCCATCTAGTGGCCAAAAGGAGTTACTGCAGGACTGAGCTTAGTGCAGGATTAGTTGGGGAGATGTCAGTTAGAGACTTTGGAAGCTGGTTTTAAAAAGTATTAGCACGTTGGGCATCATGCCCAGGGTGACATAGCTTATGGGGCACGTTTTGGAGCCCAACTGCAAACTAAATTCCTTTGCAATACTCCTGTGGAACACTATAGCGACTATACTCTATATAGGACACCAGCAGATCGCGTAGAGACAATCTAACCACAATGCCCACATTAGCTTAATTAATTGTTCATGGTGAGCTGAGTGTCCTCCTCTGGAGGGCTGTGACAGCCGCGCTTGGAGGACGCTAGGACACTGGAGGGCCGGTCACCGGACTGCTGGAGGGCCAGTCGCTGACCTGCTGGAGGGCCAGTCGCCGACCTGTTAGACGGGTGGGTGCCGGCCTGCTGGACGCCGGTGTTCTGGCACATGAGGGGACCACTCAAAATGGGCACGACCGGTGCTTCGAGGTACCTTGCTGAATGCGCATGCAAAAACGTAGGACGACACTAGCCTGCTGGAGGGCCGGGCCAGGCGCTGCATGCTGTAGCCTTTGACATGGTGGCAAAATGCCGCTCCTGACAAAGGGCCGCCAGGAGAGGCTGCTCCACCCGGTTCCATGGACGGGTCGGCCCTGCTGTCACCTATCTATCTTCAACTTAACAAGTCTTTGAAAAATAGTTAACAAGAGGCTACAGGCCTGCAGAGACACAGTGATTCAAACCATAAACAATAAAAAAAATAATAATCTAAAATAAAATAAAAAAAAACAAATACAGAAAAGCCGTCACATTATATAGATTTCTCAGATCGCAAATTAAATTGAACAAATATCAAAAGTGCAGAGAGCTTTTCAGAGACACAAAGAAGTGGGCAAACAATGCACGATTTCAGCGTTTCCAATAAAAATGTACTTCACATTAATAAGTACCGCGTAAATATAACTTTTTTAGTTGCAAAGGAATTTATAATAATATAGTATAATGCGCGATTGTAAACTCGCCGGAGAAAACGTGTCTCCGCAGAACAGAATCCCCAAATCTGACACCAGTGAGAACGAGAACAGATGTTATGCAATATTCTTTATTAAATTAAAGCTATTGTGCCCAGGTCAGCTGTTAGCCGGATTAAAAGAGCTCTAGCTAATATTGTGGTTTAGGGATGAGCAATCAAGTCTGTTTTATTGGGAATAATTATGTTTTATAGCATGACAAACAGAAAAAATAAATAAATAAATAAAACGATGGCGTGACTCATCCGAACACAGAGCCGCGAAAACTCATTTAATTCGTAATTATAAATTTCAGTTTATGGAATGAATTTGAGTGCTTGGAATGTCTGTTTTACTGGATAATAAATACCTCTGTTTTTATATTCATTGTTATAGTTTTAATGGAGTATTTGATATACTGTCTCGTTAACCCATTCAAGACCAGTGTTATACTGTCATCACTGCGTGGTTCTTGCATGTAGTATCTCGTAACGGATTGCCCAGAATGATTACCGATCGTTGCCCTGTATTAGTGACAGTAAGCCTTGGCACGTCAGATGTGTCCTGCATGTCCCATGATGCTCAGCCAGCCCGGGGTTTGAAGGGTAGCCACCAATTCTCTATAAAATTCCTGAAGTCAGTCCATATCATTTTTTGGAATAAGACTGTTGTCAGTAACTGCTTTGCTGCGGATGACGCATCCCACGTGACCTTTGTACCACCCTTATGTACAGGTGACGCTTCTTATCTTCAAGTCACTCTTGTGGCAATCATGGCATGCAATGTACACACCCTTGAAGGAGGATTGTGGGAAGCGTGATGATGTCATCACGCTCAATATACCCAGATGCACTGTGTAAAGACCCACAAGACACACTATTGGAAAGGATATTAATCAGTGTTGGGAGTCTGGCATTTAGGATTACGGGAACGAATGATAGGTATGGTAACAGGAAGTTACCATATAAGGAAAACGTTGCTGTGAAAATGAGAACCAATCAGAAACTTAGATGGACTGTATAAGATATGATGGAAATGTTATATGAGAATTTGATTGACTATATCTTACTATTTGCCCTTGAGAAAGTCTAGCGATTGCCGAAACGCGTCGGGCTTTTACTTTTGTTTTATATACATTTTATTCACAATAACTATCTTAATTTATTTATTTTGGATTGACATTTCCTTTATAACTGTGGAAAGAAAACACAAGGTTCCACACCCACTTGGTTCTCATCCACATTTGTGCACCTACAAGGTAATGAAGCCTCTGTGTGTTATTCTATTGGAAAGGATATTGTCTGATCTATTGTCTGACCTTAAAATATAATGGTCCCTAATCCCCTCTTGCCAATAAAAGGGAGTCGGTGTTCCGCCTAGAACTGTAATAGCATTGGAATGTGTAATGAGCACGATTGCACATGCGCGGTCACATGCCTCACATTCCAACGCCATGACGCTGTTACAGATTTTGATGGCACATCAGTCACATGATAGGGGGCTCGGCCGCAGGCATGCATCTCATTGGTGGGTATTTGCAACTGGGGACCACCCACCTGGTGATGGGAGACTTGGCTGCAGGACTCACTGCCATTGGTGGGTAAGTGAAACTGACGGGCCGCCCACATTCTCTCCCTCCGTGACCTGACACAAGGAGGCAGGGAGGGAGGGAAGCTCTCACCTTTTTCCCAGCTCCTCTCCATCCCCTGCCAGTCACAGAGATGCGCTGGATCAGAGAAGGAAGCTGTTCCCCGCCACCCTGCAGCATGGAGGAGACATCTCATTGCAGGAGGCACAGGGGTCCTTTGGACCACTGTATCTCTATCCCTGGGCATCACACATGGTTCATCAAGGTGTCATTGCAATTGGCAGAGACTAGTCTGTCCTTTGCTATGACACCTCGATGATCCATGTGGGATGCCCAGTGACGGAGATAAGTTGGTCCAAAGGGCCACTGTGCCTCCTGCAATGAGATGTCCCCTCCTTAAGTCAGGGAGCAGCTTCCTTTCCTGATCCAGTGCGTCGGAGAGGAGCTGGGGAAAGTATAGGAGCTTCCCTCATTGTGTGAGGTCGCGGTGTGAGAGAGTGTGGGCAGCCAGACAGTTTCACTGACCCACCAATGGCAGTGAGTCCTGCAGCCAAGCCTCCCATCAGCAGGTGGGTGGTCCTCAGTTGCGAAGCCCCACCAATGAGAGGTTTTCCTGGGGCCCCGTCCCCTGTTCGGTCGACATCTGTAAATCGCATCACTGTGTAATGTTACACTTTCAGACGCTAATACAGATTTCAACAGAACACCGGCAAGGGGAGGGGAGAAAATTAGCGAAATTATCCTTATGGGCTTGGTTCTACTGCATGTATTACACCCCAGCTGGCCTCAGAATAATATGGAGCACCTCTGCTGGTATCGGCTCCTGGAGTCCCTAGAACCCCATGGATCCCAGTGCGACCCCGTATAATTATATATATAGATTGTGACGGGATGGTCGTCCGTCGACTGTCCTGCTCTCCAGATGCCTCTGCTGTGGATCAGCCCGACTACAGAGTGGCTCGGCACTCGGCGTCCCGAGCAGCCTGATCCGCTGGTCCTGGGTGTTGGGAATGGCTTTGGTGTTTTTAGGGACCGCTGTAAGCAAGTGGTGCCGTCTGGGGTCAATTTCACTCTTCTGGGTTAGGTAGCGTTTCAGAAGACCGCTGAGTGTCTTCCGTGGCGAATGTGATTTGCTCTGAACTAAAACACCAGACGAGCTGTATGTCTTAAAACAGTGAATTGCTTTATTTATGGGTTTCAACAGGGTCATTTATACAATTTAACACACACAGATTACCAACTCCCCCACCCACACAACCAGCACTGATTAGCTCCTTTCCCAGCCTCCTGTTCACTATCAGGTCCCTTTCAGGCTCTCCCATTGTCCAGGGGATTAGGCAGATGAGGTCTTGGAAAAACCTTCAATCAACTGGCTTGCTGTATCCTCTATTTTGCCCTTTCAGGCTCCCCCATTGTCCAGGGGATTAGGCAGATGAGGTCTTGGAAAAACCTCCAATCAACTGGCTTGCTGTATCCTCTATTTTGCCCTTTCAGGCTCCCCCATTGTCCAGGGGATTAGGCACATGAGGTCTTGGAAAAAGCCACCAATCAGCTTATCATATTTTATCATATACGGAATGCGTATTTGCTTGGCTTCCTAACATTATGGGTTAGAAATTGAGCCACTGGTACGAGGGGGTTGCTAAGGGTTAATGGCTCTTGGCGCATTTGTCCTTTAGTGGCTTCTTATTTCCTGCTGGAATAAGGGCCTCAATTTTTTTTTGAAAATTCTAGTTAAAATTGATTATTATCATAGAGAAAAATGCACTTACTTGTATTTTGATTTTGAATTTGCTGTGTCCGCTGAAAAAAACATAACGATATATAATCTGTGCACGTTCTGCAATGAAACAAGACTCATAATAGCAGATAAATGTGTTGAGCAAAAAAAAATGGTCAAAATGAGCTCAGAACACAGATGGATGAACTGGCTGGGCACTGAAATTGTTAAACTAGCACAATGATTTGTTTTTTACAAGCCACATAACATAATAACTGTTAAAGCGTTTGTGTTTGGGCACCGACATCACTCGTGGTTAATGAGAGATATATTTATTTTTATTCATTATTTATCAACTTTTGCTCTTTGTCGTTTTACCGTACAATATCTCTTTACAGTAGATAGAAAATTGGATATTTGAATATATAGATCAGTGGTTCCCAACCGTGGTCCTCAAGTCCCCCCAACAGGCCAGGTTTTGCAGATCACCTGGAGGAAATGCAGACTGAATCCTGCAATCACTGAGCAGAAAATCATACCACCTGTACTGTGCTTCAGATATCTGGAAAACTTGACCTGTTGGGGGACCTGAGGACCGCGGTTGGGAACCACTTATATAGATAAATAAATAGTGATAGATACAGGATAGATCGATAGATCTGGTATATATCGATAGATCTGGTATAGATAGATATGGAATATATATCGATAGATACAGTCAGGTCCAGAAATATTGTGACATCGACACAATTCTAACATCTTTGGCTCTATACACCATCACAATGGAGTTGGAATGAAACAAACACAATGTGCTTTAACTGCAGACTGTCAGCTTTAATTTGAGGGTATGTACATCCAACTCAGGTGAACGGTGTAGGACTTACAGCAGTTTGCAGATGTGCCTCCCACTTGTTAAGAGACCAAATGTAATGGGACAATTGGCTTCTCAGCTGTTCCTGGCCAGGTGTGTGATATTCCCTCATTACCATGTGCAGATAAAAGGCCCAGAGATCATTTCAAGTGTGCTATTTACATTTGGAATCTGTTGCTGTCAACTCTCAAGATGAGATCCAAAGAGCTGTCACTATCAGTGAAGCAAGCCATCATTAGGCTGAAGAAACAAAACAAACCCATCAGAGAGATAGCAAGAACATTAGGCGTGGCCAAAACAACTGTTTGGAACATTCTCAAAATGAAGGAACGCACCAGTGAGCTCAGCAACACCAAAAGACCCAGGAGACCACGGAAAACAACTGTGGTGGATGACTGAAGAATTCTTTCCCTGGTGAAAAAAACACCCTTCACAATTGTTAGCCAGATCAAGAACACTCTCCAGGAGGTAGGTGTATGTGTGTCAAAGTCAACAATCAAGAGAAGACTTCCCCAGAGTGAATACAGAGGGTTCTCCACAAGATGTAAACCATTGGTGAGCATCAAAAACAGGAAGGTCAGATTAGAGTTTGCCAAACAGCACCTAACAGAGCCTTCACAGTTCTGGAACAAGATCCTATGGACAGATGAGACCAAGATCAACTTGTACCAGAGTGATGGGAAGAGAAGAGTATGGAGAAGGAAGGAACTGCTCATGATCCTAAGCATACCACCTTATCAGTGAAGCATGGTGGTGGTAGTGTCATGGCGTGGGCATGTATGGCTGCCAATGGAACTGGTTCTCTTGTATTTATTGATGATGTGACGCTGACAAAAGCAGCAGGATGAATTCTGAAGTGTTTCGGGCAATATTATCTGCTCACATTCAGCCAAATGCTGCAGAACTCATTGGACGGCGCTTCACAGTGCAGATGGACAATGACCCAAAGCATACTGCAAAAGCAACCAAAGAGTTTTTGAAGGGACAGAAGTGGAATGTTATGCAATGGCCAAGTCAATCACCTGACCTGAATCCCATTGAGCATGCATTTCACTTGCTGAAGACAAAACTGAAGGGAAAATGCCCCAAGAACAAGCAGGAACTGAAGACCGTTGCAGTAGAGGCCTGGCAGAGCATCACCAGGGATGAAACCCAGCGTCTGGTGATGTCTATGCGTTCCAGACTTCAGGCTGTGATTGACTGCAAAGGATTTGCAACCAAGTATTAAGAAGGGAAAGTTTGATTTATGATTATTATTCTGTCCCATTACTTTTGGTCCCTTAACAAGTGGGGGCACATCTGCAAACTGCTGTAAGTCCTACACCGTTCACCTGAGTTGGATGTACATACCCTCAAATTAAAGCTGACAGTCTGCAGTTAAAGCACATTGTGTTTGTTTCATTCCAACTCCATTGTGATGGTGTATAGAGCCAAAGATGTTAGAATTGTGTTGATGTCCCAATATTTATGGACCTGACGGTAGATATAAGATAGATAAATATGGTATAGATAGTAGGAGGTGTGCACGGAAGAGAAAATTCTTTACATTTCGTTTTAAATTAATTGCGTTGTGTTTCGTTTCCTATTTCATTTAGTTTCGTTTGATATCAAATTGAGATCGATTCGAAAGTTGATAGCGATTCGAATTGCAGATCCCTAAATAAAGCCCCAATTATTCAAATTTTGCTGTTAAAATGGCAGGCTAGGGTTAAATGTTGAGATGTCCATTGGCCTGTGATGCTGACAACAGATTCAGCACCACAAACCGATGGACAGGTACAAGGGTGCTTTGTGGAACAGTGAAACAAATCTGATTTGTTTCATAAAGTCATTTGCTGTTATGTAGTGTTAGGCTAGGGTCAGATGAGCGCATTTTGTACGGACTGTGCGTCCGTGCAGTACGGACGTACTTAGAGGGGATCTGATAACCTTATATAAATATATACGGGGCCATTATCAACCATTGTCTGATAACCTATTCATTAACAGGACTATACATAGGACAAGGGGTCATCCATTTAGACTGGAAGAAAGAAAATTTAGCTTAAAGCATAGGAAGGGTTATTTTACGGTGAGAACAATAAAGCTGTGGAATTCTCTGCCTGTTGAGGTGGTTGGGTCAGAGTCTGTACAGACTTTTAAAAAACAACTGGATGACTTCCTGCAGACACAGAATATTAAGGGTTATAATATTTAATATGTGGGTAAAAGCTTCTTGATCCAAGGAGAAATCTGACGCCATTCTGGGGGTCAAGAAGGATTTTTTCCCAGTATGTTGCATATTGGCAAACATTCAGACTGGGTTTTTTGCCTTCTTTTGGATCAACAGCAGTAGGTTATGTGGGAGAGGCTGAACCCGATGGACGCATGTCTTTTTTAGCCTATATAACTATGTAACTATGTAACTGACTGACAACAAGGTAGTGGTCACACAGTCCGTTTTTTTCACTGACGGATTTTTTGACGGATGTAGCAGGGAAAATAAATTACAATGAAAAAACATTCTGTCCGTTAAAAATGCTGGACGTATAAATGCAGTCCATCTGACCTTGTTGCATCACTCACACACAAAGCAATGCGGACGTTGTGGACGTGGCGCACTCCGCACGTCCGTTCTAGCAGTATTACGTTCTTGCCTAACCTGCGTCCGTTTGCAGCGTCCGTCAGCCCCCGCACTTCTGTGCGGACGTACTTCGTGTGTGGGGCTCCATTTAACACAATTGTATGCTATCACGGACGTACTTATGTGCGGCAACACGGACGTTAAGGCTAGGGTCAGACTGAGGCAGTGCGAACGCGCGTTCTGGCGCACTTAATTACGGCCGTGCTAGCAGCAGATGCCGGGCAATGACGGCCAATATACGAAGTACGGCCGCACAAAAGTCCGGCTGCGCAACGCAAGTGGAAAATGAACGCATTTTTTCGAGAACGTGAAACCGCAGGTACTGACGTACAGAGTGCGCTGCGTCCGCATAGCAGCGTGTGTGCGTGAATTGGAGATGTCAGACGCTGCTAATGTCCGGCCAACATAACGTCCAGAACAAAAAAGAGTTTTATTGATGATCCGTACAAAATCACGGACGAAAATGCGCATCGTATGACCGCTATCACATATTCCGGGAAAAAATGCGTCCATTCGTTCGAACGCACTTTTTCACAGACAACATAAAAATGCGTTAGTCTGACCCTAGCCTTAGACTAGGGTCAGACGAGCGTGATTTCTACGGACTGTACGTCCGTGCAGTACGGACATCGTCAGTACGGATGACGCAGTAGTGGTCACACAGTCCGTTTTTTCACTGAAGTTATTTTTGACGGATGTAGGAGGGAAAAATAAATTACAATGAAAAAACATTCTGTCCGTCAAAAATGCTGGACGTATAAATGCAGTCCGTCTGACCATGCTCCATCACTCACACACAAAGCTATGCAGACGTTGTGGACGTGGCGCACTCCGCACGTCCGTTCTAGCAGTATTACGTTCTTGCCTAACCTGCGTCCGTTTGCAGCGTCCGTCATGCGTCCGCAGTTCAGTGCGGACGTACTTCATGTGTCAGGCTCCAATGGACTTACTTTCATGCTATCACGGACGTACTTTAAGGCTAGGGTCAGACTGAGGCAGTGCGAACGCGCGTTCTGGCGCACTTAATCACGGCCGCACTAGCAGCAAATGCCAGGCAATGACGGCCAATATACGAAGTACGGTCGCACAAAAGTCCGGCTGCGCAACGCAAGTGGAAAATGAACGCATTTTTTCGAGAACGTAAAACCGCTAGTACTGACGTACAGAGTGCGCTGCGTCCGCTAGCAGCGTGTGTGTGTGATTAGGAGATGTCAGGCGCTGCTAATGTCCAGCCAACATAACGTCCAGACGCAAAAAGTGTTTTATTGATGATCCGTACAAACTCACGGACGAAAAATGCGCATAGTATGACCGCTATCGCGTACTCCGTGAAAAAATGCGTCCACTCGTTCGAACGTACTTTTTCACAGACAACGTGAAAATGCGTTCGTCTGACCCTAGCCTTAGGCGCAATCACGGACGTGAACACTACGCTCGTCTGACCCCAGCCTAAGTTAAGATTGATTTCATGGTTAATAGCGATTCAAATTTCAGATCACTATATAAAACCCCAATGTATCAAATTTTGCTGTTAAAATTCAAGCTAGGACAAAATGCCTCTGCACTATAATTAATGCAGCATATGAATCCACACACTGCTGGGAAGCGCCTCTCTGCGATATAATTAATGCAGCATATGAATCCACACACTGCTGGGAAGTGCCTCTCTGCGGTATAATTAATGCAGCATATGAATCCACACACTGCTGGGAAGCACCTCTCTGCAGTATAATTAATGCAGCATATGAATCCACACACTGCTGGGAAGCGCCTCTCTGCGATATAATTAATGCAGCATATGAATCCACACACTGCTGGGAAGCGCCTCTCTGCAGTATAATTAATGCAGCATATGAATCCACACACTGCTGGAAGCACCTCTCTGCGGTATAATTAATGCAGCATATGAATCCACACACTGCTGGGAAGCACCTCTCTGCAGTATAATTAATGCAGCATATGAATCCACACACTGCTGGAAAGCACCTCTCTGCAGTATAATTAATGCAGCATATGAATCCACACACTGCTGGAAGCACCTCTCTGCAGTATAATTAATGCAGCATATGAATCCACACACTGCTGGGAAGCACCTCTCTGCAGTATAATTAATGCAGCATATGAATCCACACACTGCTGGGAAGCGCCTCTCTGCAGTATAATTAATGCAGCATATGAATCCACACACTGCTGGGAAGCACCTCTCTGCAGTATAATTAATGCAGCATATGAATCCACACACTGCTGGGAAGCGCCTCTCTGCGGTATAATTAATGCAACATATGAATCCACACACTGCTGGGAAGCGCCTCTCTGCGGTATAATTAATGCAGCATATGAATCCACACACTGCTGGGAAGCGCCTCTCTGCGGTATAATTAAGGCTAGGGTCAGACTACACGTTGTCCGTGAAAATGTGCGTTCGAAGAATGGACGTATTTTTTCACGGAATACGCAATAGCGGTCATACTATGCGCAGTTTCATCCGTGATTTTGTACGGATATCAATAAAACACTTCTTGCATCTGGACGTTATGTTGGCCGGACATTAGCAGCGTCTGACATCTCCTAATCATGCACACACACCGCTAGCGGGCGCAGCGCACTCTGTACGTCAGTACTAGTGGTTTAACGTTCTCGAAAAAATGCGTTCATTTTCCACTTGCGTTGCGCAGCCGGACTTTTGTGCGACCGTACTTCGTATATTGGCCGTCATTGCCCGGCATCTGCTGCTAGTGCGGCCGTGATTAAGTGCGCCAGAACGCGCGTTCGCACTGCCTCAGTCTGACCCTAGCCTAATGCAGCATATGAATCCACACACTGCTGGGAAGCACCTCTCTGCAGTATAATTAATGCAGCATATGAATCCACACACTGCTGGGAAGCGCCTCTCTGCGGTATAATTAATGCAACATATGAATCCACACACTGCTGGGAAGCGCCTCTCTGCAGTATAATTAATGCAGCATATGAATCCACACACTGCTGGGAAGCGCCTCTCTGCAGTATAATTAATGCAGCATATGAATCCACACACTGCTGGGAAGCGCCTCTCTGCGGTATAATTAACGCACATATGAATCCACACACTGCTGGGAAGCGCCTCTCTGCGGTATAATTAATGCAGCATTATGAATCCACACACTGCTGGGAAGCGCCTCTCTACAGTATAATTAATGCAGCATATGAATCCACACACTGCTGGGAAGCGCCTCTCTGCCGATATAATTAATGCAGCATATGAATCCACACACTGCTGG
The DNA here is from genome assembly GCA_009667805.1 of Leptobrachium leishanense. Lineage (NCBI taxonomy): Eukaryota > Metazoa > Chordata > Amphibia > Anura > Megophryidae > Leptobrachium > Leptobrachium leishanense. The sequence continues at coordinate 382,815,928 of CM019065.1, read as the reverse complement.
GAAGCGCCTCTCTGCAGTATAATTAATGCAGCATATGAATCCATACACTGCTGGGAAGCGCCTCTCTGCGGTATAATTAATGCAGCATATGAATCCACACACTGCTGGGAAGCGCCTCTCTGCAGTATATTTAATGCAGCATATGAATCCACACACTGCTGGGAAGCACCTCTCTGCGATATAATTAATGCAGCATATGAATCCACACACTGCTGGGAAGTGCCTCTCTGCGGTATAATTAATGCAGCATATGAATCCACACACTGCGGGGAAGCACATCTCTGCGGTATATTTAATGCAGCATATGAATCGACACACTGCAGGGGAAGTGCCTGTCTGTGGTATAATTAATGCAGCATATGAATCCACACATCCTCTCTGCGGTTTAATTAATGCAGCATATGAATCCACACATTGCTGGGAAGCGCCTCTCTGCGGTATAATTAATGCAGCACATGAATCCACACACTGCTGGGAAGCGCCTCTCTGCGGTATAATTAATGCAGCATATGAATCCACACACTGCTGGGAAGCACCTCTCTGCAGTATAATTAATGCAGCATATGAATCCACACACTGCTGGGAAGCGCCTCTCTGCGGTATATTTAATGCAGCATATGAATCCACACACTGCTGGGAAGCGCCTCTCTGCGGTATAATTAATGCAGCATATGAATCCACACACTGCTGGGAAGCACCTCTCTGCGGTATAATTAATGCAGCATATGAATCCACACACTGCTGGGAAGCGCCTCTCTGCGATATAATTAATGAAGCATATGAATCCACACACTGCTGGGAAGCACCTCTCTGCGGTATAATTAATGCAGCATATGAATCCACACACTGCTGGGAAGCGCCTCTCTGCAGTATAATTAATGCAGCATATGAATCCACACACTGCTGGGAAGCACCTCTCTGCGGTTTAATTAATGCAGCATATGAATCCACACATTGCTGGGAAGCGCCTCTCTGCGGTATAATTAATGCAGCACATGAATCCACACACTGCTGGAAGCGCCTCTCTGCGATATAATTAATGCAGGCATATGAATCCACACACTGCTGGGAAGCGCCTCTCTGCGGTATAATTAATGCAGCATATGAATCCACACACTGCTGGGAAGCGCCTCTCTGCGTATAATTAATGCAGCATATGAATCCACACACTGCTGGGAAGCGCCTCTCTGCGTATAATTAATGCAGCATATGAATCCACACACTGCTGGGAAGCACCTCTCTGCGGTATAATTAATGCAGCATATGAATCCACACACTGCTGGGAAGCGCCTCTCTGCAGTATAATTAATGCAGCATATGAATCCACACACTGCTGGGAAGCACCTCTCTGCGTATAATTAATGCAGCATATGAATCCACACACTGCTGGGAAGCGCCTCTCTGCGGTATAATTAATGCAGCATATGAATCCACACACTGCTGGGAAGCGCCTCTCTGCAGTATAATTAATGCAGCATATGAATCCACACACTGCCGGGAAGTGCCTGTCTGTGGTATAATTTAGGCTAGGGTCAGTCGAGCGTGATTTCTACGGACTGTACGTCCGTGCAGTACGGACATCGTCAGTACGGATGACACAGTAGTGGTCACACAGTCCGTTTTTTCACTGAAGTTATTTTTGACGGATGTAGGAGGGAAAAATAAATTACAATGAAAAAACATTCTGTCCGTCAAAAATGCTGGACGTATAAATGCAGTCCGTCTGACCATGCTCCATCACTCACACACAAAGCTATGCAGAGGTTGCAGACGTGGCGCACTCCGCACGTCCGTTCTAGCAGTATTACGTTCTTGCCTAACCTGCGTCCGTTTGCAGCGACCGTCATGCGTCCGCTGTTCAGTGCGGACGTACTTCATGTGTCAGGCTCCAATGGACTTTCTTTCATACTATCACGGACGTACTTTTAGGCTGGGGTCAGACGAGCGTGATTTCTACGGACTGTACGTCCGTGCAGTACGGACATCGTCAGTACGGATGACGCAGTAGTGGTCACACAGTCCGTTTTTTCACTGAAGTTATTTTTTGACGGATGTAGGAGGGGAAAATAAATTACAATGAAAAAACATTCTGTCCGTCAAAAATGCTGGACGTATAAATGCAGTCCGTCTGACCATGCTCCATCACTCACACACAAAGCTATGCAGAGGTTGCAGACGTGGCGCACTCCGCACGTCCGTTCTAGCAGTATTACGTTCTTGCCTAACCTGCGTCCGTTTGCAGCGACCGTCATGCGTCCGCTGTTCAGTGCGGACGTACTTCATGTGTCAGGCTCCAATGGACTTTCTTTCATACTATCACGGACGTACTTTTAGGCTGGGGTCAGACGAGCGTGATTTCTACGGACTGTACGTCCGTGCAGTACGGACATCGTCAGTACGGAAGACGCAGTAGTGGTCACACAGTCCGTTTTTTCACTGAAGTTATTTTTTGACGGATGTAGGAGGGGAAAATAAATTACAATGAAAAAACATTCTGTCCGTCAAAAATGCTGGACGTATAAATGCAGTCCGTCTGACCATGCTCCATCACTCACACACAAAGCTATGCGGACGTTGTGGACGTGGCGCACTCTGCACGTCCGTTCTAGCAGTATTACGTTCTTGCCTAACCTGCGTCCGTTTGCAGCGTCCGTCAGCCCCCGCACTTCTGTGCGGACGTACTTCGTGTGTGGGGCTCCATTTAACACAATTGTATGCTATCACGGACGTACTTATGTGCGGCAACACGGACGTTAACACTGCGCTCGTCTGACAGCAGCCTAATGCAGCATATGAATCCACACATTGCTGGGAAGCACCTCTCTGCAGTATAATTAATGCAGCATATGAATCCACACACTGCTGGGAAGCGCCTCTCTGCGATATAATTAATGCGGCATATGAATCCACACACTGCTGGGAAGCGCCTCTCTGCAGTATAATTAATGCAGCATATGAATCCACACACTGCTGGGAAGCACCTCTCTGCGATATAATTAATGCGGCATATGAATCCACACACTGCTGGGAAGCACCTCTCTGCAGTATAATTAATGCAGCATATGAATCCACACACTGCTGGGAAGCACCTCTCTGCGATATAATTAATGCGGCATATGAATCCACACACTGCTGGGAAGCACCTCTCCGCAGTATAATTAATGCAGCATATGAATCTACACACTGCTGGGAAGCACCTCTCTGCAGTATAATTAATGCAGCATATGAATCCACACACTGCTGGGAAGCACCTCTCTGCAGTATAATTAATGCAGCATATGAATCCACACACTGCCGGAAAGCACCTCTCTGCGGTATATTTAATGCAGCATATGAATCCACACACTGCTGGGAAGCGCCTCTCTGCGGTATAATTAATGCAGCATATGAATCCACACACTGCTTGGGAAGCGCCTCTCTGCAGTATAATTAATGCAGCATATGAATCCACACACTGCGGGGAAGTGCCTCTCTGCAGTATATTAATGCAGCATATGAATCCACACACTGCTGGGAGTGCCTGTCTGTGGTATAATTATGCAGCATATGAATCCACAAACTGCTGGAAGCGCCTCTCTGCGGTATAATTAAGCAGCATATGAATCCACAACTGCTGGGAAGAAGCGCCTCTCTGCAGTATAATAATGCAGCATATGAATCCACACACTGCTGGGAAACACCTCTCTGCAGTATAATTAATGCAGCATATGAATCCACACACTGCTTGGGAAGCGCCTCTCTGCAGTATAATTAATGCAGCATATGAATCCACACACTGCTGGGAAGCGCCTCTCTGCAGTATAATTAATGCAGCATATGAATCTACACACTGCTGGGAAGCACCTCTCTGCAGTATAATTAATGCAGCATATGAATCCACACACTGCTGGGAAGCACCTCTCTGCAGTATAATTAATGCAGCATATGAATCCACACACGCCCGGAAGCACCTCTCTGCGGTATATTTAATGCAGCATATGAATCCACACACTGCTGGGAAGCGCCTCTCTGCGGTAATAATTAATGCAGCATATGAATCCACACACTGCTTGGAAGCGCCTCTCTGCAGTATAATTAATGCAGCATATGAATCCACACACTGCTGGGAAGTGCCTGTCTGTGGTAATAATTAATGCAGCATATGAATCCACACACTGCTGGGAAGCACCTCTCTGCAGTATAATTAAGCAGCATATGAATCCACACACTGCCGGGAAGCACCTCTCTGCGGTATATTTAATGCAGCATATGAATCCACACACTGCTGGAAGCGCCTCTCTGCGGTATAATAATGCAGCATATGAATCCACACTGCTGGGAAGCGCCTCTCTGCAGTATAATTAATGCAGCATATGAATCCACACACTGCTGGAAGCGCTCTCTGCGGTATAATAATGCAGCATATGAATCACACACTGCTGGGAAGCGCCTCTCTGCGGTATAATTAATGCAGCATATGAATCCACACACTGCTGGGAAGCGCCTCTCTGCGGTATAATTAATGCAGCATATGAATCCACACACTGCTGGGAAGCGCCTCTCTGCAGTATAATTAATGCAGCATATGAATCCACACACTGCTGGGAAACACCTCTCTGCAGTATAATTAATGCAGCATATGAATCCACACACTGCTTGGGAAGCGCCTCTCTGCAGTATAATTAATGCAGCATATGAATCCACACACTGCTGGGAAGCGCCTCTCTGCGGTATAATTAATGCAGCATATGAATCCACACACTGCTGGGAAGCACCTCTCTGAGGTATAATTAATGCAGCATATGAATCCACACACTGCTGGGAAGAAGCGCCTCTCTGCAGTATAATTAATGCAGCATATGAATCCACACACTGCTGGGAAGAAGCGCCTCTCTGCAGTATAATTAATGCAGCATATGAATCCACACACTGCTGGGAAACACCTCTCTGCAGTATAATTAATGCAGCATATGAATCCACACATTGCTGGGAAGCACCTCTCTGCAGTATAATTAATGCAGCATATGAATCCACACGCTGCTGGGAAGCGCCTCTCTACAGTATAATTAATGCAGCATATGAATCTACACACTGCTGGGAAGAAGCGCCTCTCTGCAGTATAATTAATGCAGCATATGAATCCACACACTGCTGGGAAACACCTCTCTGCAGTATAATTAATGCAGCATATGAATCCACACACTGCTTGGGAAGCGCCTCTCTGCAGTATAATTAATGCAGCATATGAATCCACACGCTGCTGGGAAGCGCCTCTCTGCAGTATAATTAATGCAGCATATGAATCCACAAACTGCTGGGAAGCGCCTCTCTGCAGTATAATTAATGCAGCATATGAATCCACACACTGCTGGGAAGCGCCTCTCTGCGGTATAATTAATGCAGCATATGAATCCACACACTGCTGGGAAGCGCCTCTCTGCGGTATAATTAATGCAGCATATGAATCCACACACTGCCGGGAAGCACCTCGAATTATATTCGTTAAAAATTGCACATGTCTGCTATTTCCTACCCCAGAAATGTGTTTATATAATATGCAGTTTGAATCCCAGAACTTGGCGTTTTTGGTTATTTTTCAAAAGGGATGAGATCGCACCTAATGTATTATTATATTCATAAGGAACATTTCATCAAGTGCCCTTGGGTTTTTGGCAGGTAAATTTTACAGCCTCCTAGCTGATGGAATGCTCTCTCATGTGTGGCCTTTAAAAAAAAAAAGAGCATTTAAGAGGAAAAAAAAAAGTACAAGACAAATGAAAATGGCGCTCGATTTAGGATGGTTTTCATGGTATGAGCAAATTGATTATGTTAAACAGGATTAAGAAGCGCACAAAGGGCTTCATCAAACGGAACAAGAGCTTAAATTCAGTCGGAAAACTTTAAATTCAAAGCTCTCCCATGAGACAATGTTGCCAAGATGGTAAGTGTAACAAAAGGGAACATATGGTGTTATTAATCACGGTGCAATGGACTGAATTGTTCAGAGCGGAGGGAAATCGTTATTTACAGTATAGCATGGGATGGTCAGCATTCTAGGTTTAATTTGGATATTTGTTTTGCCGAAAAAATGCATTTTTTTTCTTCTGTGCTGCTAAGACTTTCAGTGTCTGTAATTTTATACATTAACCCCTTCACTACAAGTGAATTTCCAAACAAAAACACTGTCAGGAACCAGTGGGCTTTTGGAAAATAATTTTAATTAAATATACATTAAGACATATTTGGGAACATTTCCAACATATACCTTGCTGTAATAACCTATTTGCCAGGCAGATGTCACCATCTACTGGCCAAAATAAGTTACTGCGGTCACAATTGCAGCTCATGGCTCCGTGCATCAACTGGGAAAAGCCAGGTCTGGATTTATAATTAGGCAGAGTTGGCATGTGCCTACAAGCGCCTCCCACAAGAGGTCGCCCTGCTCTTTAAAAAATAATAATAATAAAAAAAATCTTTTTATGATTTATTTAGACCCTCGTATCTCTGGAGCCCTATGAGCTAGAAGGACATATAAGGCATTGTTGGAAAGCCAGGTATGGCATTTTCAATGATACCAAACATAACTATCAGGGATATTTAGAGAATGGTGAAACTCTGGAGAACTTTTGGAGATGTGAAAACTCTAGGTCAAAATAGCCAAACCAGAAAACTTCTCCCATTTATCTCACTTTCCAAATTGGCTATTTGGTCTAGATTGTTCTCTTCTCCTGCCAGTTCTCCTGAGTCTCACCTTTTAGGCTGGGGTCAGACCAGCGCACTTTTAACGTGCGTTCTGGCGCACATAATTACGGCCGCACTAGCAGCAGATGACGGGCAATGACGGCCAATATACGATGTACGGCCGCACAAAAGTCCGGCCGTGCAACGCAAGTGGAATTTGAACGCATTTTTCTGAGAACGCTGAACCGCTAGTACTGACGTACAGAGTGCGCAGCTGCAGCATAGCGGCGTGTGTGCGTGATTAGGAGATGTCAGACGCTGCTAATGTCCAGCCTACATAACGTCCAGACGCAAAAAGAGTTTTATTGACGATCCGTACAAAATTACGCCCGAAAATGCGCCTCGTCTGACCGTTTTTGCGCACTCTGTGAAAAAATACGTCAATGCGTTCGCACGCACTTTTTCACGTTCGCGGGGAAAAATGCTTTCGTCTGACCCTAGCCTTAGTGAATAGACCTGTATGTTAATTTAAAAATAAACTAAAAAATAAATAATTTTTTTCTAATGTATCAGTATTGTTCCCTTCACAATTATACAGGGACCAGTGATGCTGCGCTAACTCACCTTCTCATTTCCCACACCGATAGCATGTGTGAAGGTGATGGCACAACACATTTTTTCATTGACAACCTAAACCAGTGGTTCCCAACCGCGGTCCTCAAGTACCCGTAACAGGCCAGGTTTTCCAGATATGTGAAGCACAGCATAGGTGATATGATTTGCTGCTCAGTGATTGCAGGATTCAGTCTGCATTTCCCCCAAGGGAATCCTTAAAATCTGGCCTCTAGGGGGTCCTGGGGACCGCAGTTGGGAAACACTGACCTAAACCAAGGCCTAAACCTAAACCAGTTAGGAGATATTGGAGTATTTTTTGATCAATGCATCTCAGCTTTTTACACCAGACAGGGTCAAGTGAGGCGTCATTGGAAGGGTCAGAGTCTGGCCTTTCCAATGATTACAAACATGGTTAAAAATATTTTTCTAAAAAAAACAAAAACTTTTTTCTCTGTTCTAAGGCAGTGGCATTATATGTTTTTACTTATAAAACACACAATGCCGCTGCACCAACTCATCTTCCCATTTCCCAGGCTGGGAGCAAATGTGGAGGTGATGCTGCAATGCATTGTTACGCATTGGTTTATATAAAACACAAGCTCTGCTGTGAGGAGAGCGAGGTTCCTTTAGACCCCTATATCTTCATTATTTGCCCCCAAAAATAAAAATACCCCCCTTTTTTTGTTGCAAAGCATAGGCAATGTCATTTTGCCACATATAAAATGATCAAAAAAGTGTAGTGGTAAAAAAGGCAAGTCTTGAAAAAGACCCTCGGTAATTTCATGCCCAGAATTTTGGTTTCTCCAGGCTGAAATGGAGCATCGTTTTCCAGAGCTAAGTTAGAAATTAAGGTCAGGATACCATCAGGGTTATTCAAAGAACACCGAATTGGCCACGAAATTGCACCGAACAGTGAATTTCCCCGTATGGCGCAATTTCGTGGCCATTGATCTATTCTGAAAGCTGTCAGTTCTCCAAATACTGGCGAATTGACATTGAAATGCAATGAAATAAGATCGTCAATCTTCGGTGGCAGTGAAATCAGATAGGGAAGTAATGGTTAATCTATTCACAGAACGCCGAACTGCACCGAAATGTCAGAGAAATGCCCTGATTTTGGGTGATTCAGTTAGACAGGTTTAAACAGGCGAGTCCCATAGGATTCAATGTAAAAACACGTCTGCAATTTTCAGTAAAATACGTTCAGTCCATACATTAAGTTCCATGATGTTCCAGTGAAAAACAGAAAGCTCATCAGTACACATGTATTTACACTCTCTTTTTCAGGCTCTTTACTGGCTTGATATTTTTTCCAAACAGGGACACTTTTGAGGAATTAGGCTCAGGCTTAATGTTATTCAAATGAAACCGCTGATATTTTGATAAAAAATATCGCAGAAAGCAGATGATACAATTTTTGCAAAAATTGGCCGATGGAATTAAATCGAGCCTTTCGGTTTGGCGCGTTTTCTTCTAACAGAAAAAATGGTGTTGCGCCTGATCCCCACCGGGGCAGCTGCAACTACCAGATGTATCCAGCCAAATAACATGTATAAAACATAACAAGAAATAAAGTGTCTTCTGCGCTTATCCCTATAACACTGTGTGAAACAAAACACAATTAGAGGTTTTAGTTTACTTGAATGGCCATAGAAGTTTAAGCTCACCTGCGGCATCAAGGCACCTCCGGTAAAGGTGAGTCCTGCCTAATGAAACCAAAGGCTGCTTTCTAGCAATCCATATATGCTCATGCTGCTTCTCAGTCATGAGGAAGATTGGTGGGCTTTCATTTATACTCGCCCAGAAACAATTCCACCATGGGATCAAAAACAAAACCACAGAACGGAACGTGCTGCAAAGACAACCAAGCTGGAAATACAACAAAATATCTATAATACAGAAAAAATGGTGTCGCGCCTGATCCACACTGGGGCGGCTGCAACTACCAGATGTAGTTGTCATCCAAGTAAACTAAAACCTCCAATTGTGTTTTGTTTCACATGGTGTTATAGTTATCTACAACTACCAGATGTATCCAGCCCAGTAACATGTATAAAACTTAACAAGAAAAAAATGTCTTTTGCACTCATCCCTATAACACCGTATGAAACAAAACACAATTAGAGGTTTTAGTTTACTTGAATGGCAACTACATCTGGTAGCTGCAGCCACCCCGGTGGGGTACAGGCGTGACGCCGTTTTTTCTGTACTATACATATTTTGTTGTATTTCCAGCCAGGTCACCTTTGCAGCATATTCCGTTCCGTGGTTTTGTTTTTGATCCCATGGTGGAATTGTTTCTGGGCGGGTATAAATGAAAGCCCACCAGTCTTCCTCATGACTGAGAAGCAGCGTGAGCATATATGGATTGCTAGAAAGCAGGCTTTGGTTTCATTAGGTAGAACTCACCTTTACCGGAGGTGCCTTGATGCGGCAGGTGAGCTTAAACCTCAATGGCCATTCAAGTAAACCAAAACCTCTATTTGTGTTTTGTTTCACACGGTGTTATAGGGATAAGCGCAGATGACACTTCTTATGTTTTATACACGTTTTCTTCTGATAACGTTTGCCTGCCGGTGGATAGAAAAATCATCGTCGAACTTTAAACGGCATGAAAAAAACTTATTCATCCCACTGCAGATATTGGCCAAGAAGTTGGATTCTTATAAAGTGGAAAACCTTTGTAAGAAGGAGAACGTCTACGAATTATATGGAGAATACAGAGCCTGGGTGGTTCCATCTCTTGACTGGGAAAAGCGAAATTGTCGGTGACTCTAAACTGTTATCTTGTACCCTAATATTGCGCTCAAACACACCAGAAATTGCTACTTCAGTAAAGCGTAATTGTGGCCACCAGGTTGGCTCCTCCGTGCCTTTTCATGTCATGAAATCGCTTTGAAGGACCACTTGTAACACAAAGTTTGTCTTCCTGACGCAGAGTAGGCCGGCACAATCGAACCATAGTTCCTCACTTTTACAAAAAGTAACAACAAAGTGCCAGCAAATAATTTCTCTTCTTTTGAATTGTCACTTTCATTTTTCCACCGTGGCCCCGTCTCTGTCACCGAGTTATTGAGCGGTGCGTGCGTTTCCCAAGGAGCAGATGTACATTGCCCTACACGTCGTTCGGTTTATCATTGTGCGGTAAAGAGGTATTGTCTGAGCTCTTCTTCTCGGTCCTTCTCGGCTGAAAGGCAGCTTTTCAATCACAGCTTTAATCTTGTAAAGAGGCCAATGATTGAAGTCTAAAGTGGAGGCCGTAAGATTAAAGCGTCTTTATTTTATTTTTTTCTACACTTTCCTAAGTTGAAGAAGGAGAATTTTTTTTTAAAAAAAGTTACTTACAAAAAACCACTAAAACCAAAAAAAAAATTACAAAACCGTAGAACTGCTCACCAAAGACGTCCCTCGTACGGACCCCCAAACGACGGTTCCACAATGTGCTCTCTCCGGGGCTCCTCACTTTACCCGGTAACAAAGGGGAGATACATAAATAGACTCTTTGACTCTTTTAAAGTCTATATTCTTTTCTTTTTTCCCAGACAAAAAGAACGTTAACTTGAAATGTTATAAATGTGAAAGTCGAACAATGACCCCAGCCAGATACGTTGAATAATGCCCAATAATAGAAAAAAAAATAGAAGGCAATCAAAGTTTCCCATGTTGGAACCGGTCAGTTGCTAAGCGATAGTCGTCATTATTTTACTTTTTATTTTTTTTATTTTTCTACAAAAAAAAAATTCGAATGGGGTAAAGTCTAATTTTTTTTTTTTTCCCTATTAGCATTTGGCAGTAAGTAACTTTTTTTGTCGGACGCAGTCTAGGCCCCCAAGCAGCAATCTGTAAAATCCGAACGTGTTTGGAAAGTGCGTTTTTGTTCTTGGGTCTGTCTTTGTGAGGGCTAATCTGAGCCTTTTACTGGCGGACAAAGTTGCTCTTTAGACGGGGAATACAGCGAATAATAGCCCATGGAACTGGCACGTTACCATTGCCCGTTTAGACGCAGGATAAGAATGGAGCATGATTTGGATGTGAATTGTAACACTCTTGGTTGGCTCCAAAGAAGCTGGCCATATGTCATGTTGTCCACCATAGAGGCCTGTAGGAAGATGTTTTGGCCGCCACACTCCATCACTGGAGGAAACGTTCTCGTTGCTTTTTCTCTACAACCAATTCAACGATTGCCGCGTAAAAAACCTACCATGGTTAAATTATTCTATTCAGTCGTCCCAGAAGCTGTTAATCCGTACATTGTCCCAATGTGGGTTTGTAGGCATTTGAAATGAATGCTGTCAAGCTTTTGGTGATTTGCCAGGCTCGAAATAAGGTAATATGACCGAAAACAGTTTGACAATATCCAACCACGCATTGAATAGTAAGCGCGATTTAGTTTAAGGAGCTTATTATTATTTATTATTATTCTTTATTTATAAAGCGCCAGCATATTCCGCAGCGCTGTACAATAAGCACAGTATAGACAGGGTTACAATACATTGAACAACATTTGACAAACAGTACAGGAGGAGATGAGGGCCCTATTCCCGTAGGAACTCACAATCTGGGAGGGTTGGGGTTGGAAACAGGAGGAGAGGACTGTAAGGTGAGAGTGATTGATGGTTGCGTCAGTGAGTTGGTGGTAGGCTTCCCGAAATAGGAACGTTTTAAGGGAGCGTTTGAAGGAAGAGAAGTTAGGGGAAAGTCTGACAGTACGAGGGAGAGCGTTCCAGAGAGTGGGGGCTGCGCGTGAGAAATCCTGCAGTCTATCATGGGAAGAGGTGATGCGGGGAGAAGCTAGGCGCAGGTCACTGTTTGACCTTAGGGAGCGGGCTGGGGTGTATTTGGTGATTAGTGAGGACAGGTAGTGGGGCGCTGAGTTAGTGAGGGTTTTGTAGGTAAGGATAAGGATTTTGAACTTAATTCTGCAGTGGATGGGGAGCCAGTGAAGGGACTCGCAGAGGGGAGCGGCAGAGACAGAGCGGCGGGTGAGGTGAATTAGCCTGGCGGAGGCGTTCAGGATGGATTGTAGGGGGGAGAGGTGGGACAGAGGGAGGCCAGATAAGAGATTATTGCAATAGTCGAGTCGGGAGATTACCAGGGCGTGTATGAGTTGTTTTGTGGTGACAGCGGTAAGAAATGGCCGAATTCTGGAAATATTACGCAGTTGGTATCGGCAGGAGGAGGAAAGAGACTTGATGTGGGGGATGAAGGAAAGAGCAGAGTCAAGTGTAACTCCAAGACAGCGAACTGGGTTTGATGGGGAGATGGTGATATCCTCCACCGTGATAGAGAAGTCAGGAGGTGGGGAGGCATTGGAGGGAGGAATAAGTAGGAGCTCAGTCTTTGACATGTTGATCTTTAGGTGGTGAGAGGCCATCCAGGAGGAGATGCCAGATAAACAGTCACTGACTTTTGAAAGGACAGGGGGAGAGAGATCAGGGGTAGAGAGGTAGATCTCAGTGTCATCAGCGTAGAGGTGGTAATTAAAGCCAAATCTGTTGATGATTTTGCCCAGGGAGGAGGTGTAGATGGAAAAGAGCAGAGGACCAAGGACAGAGCCTTGAGGTACACCAACAGATAGAGGCAATGAGGAGGAGGAGTTACCAGCAAAGGACACACAGAAGGACCTGTTAGATAAATAGGAGTCAACCCAAACAAGTGCAGTGTCACCGAGACCCAGAGAGTTGAGGGTCTGTAGAAGGAGGGGGTGGTCAACAGTGTCAAAAGCAGCCGAGAGGTCAAGCAGGATGAGAATAGAATAGTGGCCGTGTTTTTTAGCAGTTAGGAGGTCGTTGGTGACTTTGGTGAGGGCAGTTTCAGTTGAGTGTAGGGGACGGAAGCCAGATTGCAGGGGGTCAAGTAGGGAATTGGAGGACAGGAAGAGGGAGAGGTGGTTGAAGACTAATTTTTCTAAGAGCTTTGATGTGAAGGGAAGCAGGGATACAGGGCGGTAGTTGGATGGAGAGTTGGGATCGAGGGATGGTTTCTTTAGTAAAGGGGTAACTAGCGCTTATACAAACGATGAGAACTTGCCAGAAGGTGGAATAGTACAAGGGCTCCTGAAATAACACAATACTATGCAGAATAAATCATATTAACCACTTACCGATAGGGCAGAGCAGGGAGGCAGGCGGGCCTGAATGCCGTGGGGAGGCACAGTATGCTCTGGCAACTCCCCCGGCCCGCCTCCCTTGCCGGCTCAGAAAATCGCCTGAGTTAAGGCAGTTCCCCTGCAAGCCAATGACGGTGATCGGCCACAAGCACGGAAGGCGGGTCTTTTCTATTGCCCCTGAGGAAGCGCCAGCGAGGCGAGAAACGCATTTGGCTTGTTCATTTTTTGTTTTATTTTATCTGGAGCATCATATTGATGTAAGGTGTTATTTTATTGAATTTCAATAAATTCGTTTTTCAAGCTATCCCATTCAAGTATTTTTTTCCCCATCTGCGGTGGAGCTCAAAGGAGGCAGACTTTCCTGCGGACATCCTAAGGAGGATAAAGCGCATTTCGGAGACCAACCCTGATGATCTTGTGACATCTTGAGGGACGGAACTACCGAGGGGTGAACCTTCTGACTGGGTAAGATCCAGGCTTGAAAAAAAAAAAAAAAAAAAAAAAACATTTGTTTGCTTTATTCACCCACGTTGGCTCAGCACCACGGGACTTGTATCAAGTTATTACTACTTATTAACCATCTGGTTTGCTACGGAGCTTGCAGAGACCTGCCCAGCGGCCAAGACTGTTTATTTGAGCCATCTGATAAAGACTATCTAGAGATCAGTTACACAGACTGTTCTCTCATTTATTACTCCATTTGAAGTTTGGGCGCGCCCTCCTCCAACTCCATTTATTTTCTATATTTATTCTTTTTTGGGCAGTTGGACAGACTACCTGGAGGAGTTTATTGGCAGCACCCGTCCAAAAATTATTTTTTCTTCTCTCTTTAGCGCCAACCATCACACACACGTTACAGAATACAGGTGTTAACAGAGAGCTGCAAATGGAAAAGGGCTCGCACACAAACATTCTCAATATTGGTTAACTTCAAGCCAGTCGATTTGGGACTCATAGGATAGTTTGGCTTTGCACATTGTTGGCGCTGGTGCATCTGCCGTAATCCACGTGCTCGGCATGAGTTTCCTGGCCACAACTAGAACCATTTGGATGGATCGTGTGTGTCTATCAGAGAAGAATCTGAAAGACATTCCAAATGTGGACATTTAATAGAATTTTACAATGGCACCAGGCGACGTCTCAGCTGGACTGGCTGCAGGTATCAAGCTTGATGAGATATCGCAGTTGCTACATGGGTGCCACCAACATTCACGCTCCATGTGGGCAGCTACCTGAGGGCCCTTAAGTCACCCTCTGTGGGTCTTTTAGGCATTTTTTAGGCATTGTTCCTGCCAATTTTTTTTCCTGCTTTTTTTTTTTTCTGTAACCGACCTCTTTATTATCATTCATAGGATCTTATATGTAAATTCCAAACATTTTCGTTCAGTTGATTTTTTTTGCAAACAGCGTTTCACTTTTGACACTTTCAATCTTATTTTTTTTTCTCTTCTTTACCCCGTTCATCAGCTTGTTGGCTTTTTCAGGCGGCTGCTCTGCACTTTTAAAATTGTGCCCTTTCAGCACATTATAATTTGATCGGCAGCTCATCGGCTTTTTCCGGCGTGTATTTTGAAGTGGTTTCATTGGGTTTTCGGCGGGTTTGCCGTCGGTTTTTCTTGCACTCTTGGGACCATGCGGTGAATGCTGAATTCACTGCAAGGTGGGGAACTTTGATTCCCTTAAGTGCAGAGAAGTGCGGGGAACGAGACCTTTCGGTTCTCTCTATAACCCCCATGGTTTAATGTGCTGAACGGATTTAGGCAAGGTTCAAAAACCACCAGTATCAGCTGTAACTGGAAAAATAGTCATACCACAGTGAACGGGAAGCATGTGAGTGACATGTGCTACCACGTTTAAGTTAATCACTGATGTACAGGGCAATTTTTGGCTTCAGGCAATCCAGCTGCTCCTGATATTGACTCCCGAAAAATGTCATAAGGGCAGATGTTGCCTATTTACCAAATGAGCAGTACTCGCCATTTAAAGCGGTATCCACCATGTGTCTGGCTGTAAGGGATCAGAGGCCTTAAGGCAGTAGGACGTTTATACACAAACACCCACTGATGAAGCTCCTGCGAGCGAAATGCGTTTGTGGTGTATTGGATGCCAGTTTTATTTCTTTTATTCTTTATCTTGAATAAATTAAAAATGTATTTTATTTACAGCTACCTTTTTTTACTTTGGAGAAGTTACCTGTCATCACAAAATCGCCTCTGTGGACCCCTGAACAGGGGAAGGGGATCCGATGACCCATTATTTTATCGGCTGCCTTATGTTGAGTGCCTTTTGGATTTCACAGGCACCATAGAATGTGAGCAACATCCTGCATACTCTAGTGCTTAGCACTCTTTCCAACAGTCTGCAAATTTGTTTATAGAAAAACCCTCGAAAAAAGCAAAAAATAAAGAAACATTGTGTGTCGAGACACAGGAGAATTACTTCTGAAGACCCAGCACCACCTGTACATGCGCTGGTATCCACATCCTCTACACAGTGTAACATGCGTTCAGTGGCTTTCAGTATACAGACGCACAGACATGGCGGAGCTCGGCTTAACGCTCTTACGTTTCGTGAATATTTTTCCCTAAGTAGCTCTTACTAATTCCTTTTAAAACGCGGCGGAATGATTCATTCTCTCATCAAAGACGTCAAATCCAGAGGCTTTAGGCTGGGGTCAGACCAGCGCACTTTTAACGTGCGTTCTGGCGCACATAATTACGGCCGCACTAGCAGCAGATGACGGCCAATATACGATGTACGGCCACACAAAAGTCCGGCCGTGCAACGCAAGTGGAATTTGAACGCATTTTTCTGAGAACGCTGAACCGCTAGTACTGACGTACTGAGTGCGCAGCTGCGGCATAGCGGCGTGTTTGCGTGATTAGGAGATGTCAGACGCTGCTAATGTCCAGCCTACATAACGTCCAGACGCAAAAATTGTTTTATTGACGATCCGTACAAAATCACGCCCGAAAATGCGCGTCGTCTGACCGTTTTTGCGCATTCCGTGAAAAAATACGTCAATGCGTTCGCACGCACTTTTTCACGTTCGCGGGGAAAAATGCTTTCGTCTGACCCTAGCCTAAGTTCGGTCTCGCTTCCGTACAAAAAAATTACATTATATTCTTAACCTTTCCTTTTTAATGAATTAGCCCATAGGGTAAACACGTGTGATGCAGATTGGCAGCAGGATGTCAGTAAATCATTTGAGGAGGAATAGAGGCAAAAAAAAAGGCCAAAATTAGCTTTCGTAACGGATAGCACAGTTACAATATTTTTAGAAGGTTCTTGACCAGTTTACTGCTAGTCATGTCTTGGTTGGTACAGCTGAAATCACAGCACTTTTTCGCTATATATTTGAAAGTAAGATATACGTTAACCCTTTCACTACCAAGAGCGATGATACACGATCTGTGACGCACTTCCCGGTGCTCCGATATCAAGTGTTTTTGATATAAGGGGTTATTCATTAATTCAACCGTTTATTCTTTTCATTTTCAGTTAAAAAGTCTTTTTATTAATTTATTTAGAATTTTTTTGGATTCTCTCAGTGGATTTTTTTTTTTAAAATGCCATTCTTTTTTTTAATTATGTAACAGACCTTTTTCTTGTTATTCAAAGGACCTTATTTATTATTTCCGTGCATTTTCATGTATTATTGTTCTTTAAAGCGCCTTTCAAAATTGCATGTTTTTTTAGTTTTTTTTTTTTTATTACTACCCCTGTGCGGCGACTGGTCGACTTTTTTCGGCGGTGTTCGGCTGCTGGTTGTTTTTTTTTCCATTCGTCAGCTGATTGTAGGCATTCAGCTTTCTGTTCGGCGGATCATCAGCTGCGTTCGGCAGTTTTATCGGTGGCATTAGGTGGCTTATCAGTGGCTTTCAGAGGATTTATCATCAGAATTTGGAGGTTTATCAGAGGCATTCGGCGGGTTTATCGTTGGAGTTCGGTGGATCCATTTGGTGCACTTTGGGGACCCTGCGGTGAATGCTGAATTCACTGGACGTTCGGCGAATTGAGGTCGCCGAAATTTCGGTGGTCTTTGAATAACCCCATGGTGTTCAACAGGAGCAATGGAAAGAAATTTAATTTATTATTTCATGTATTGCAAAGAAAATACATTTAAATTCATTCATTTAAATTTGGGCTCATGAACATGCACGTAATGTTTTAGCACAGTGGGCATGATGCCAGAGGTGCTAACATTTTGCAAAACCAGCTGAGAAATGAGTCGCAGTGACATCTCCCCAGCTGATCCTGCACAAAGAACTGAACTGCAGTAGCTCCTTTGGGCCAGCAGATGGCGATGTCTGCCTGCCAAATAGCTTATTACAGTAAGAAATACATCATGTTAACATGATCTGGAGCTGTGCTGTATCATTGCAAAGGAATTTAATTTGCATTTGGGCTCCAGAAAAGGCCCCTAAGGTTTTAGCAGTGTGGGCGTGATCAGTGGCGTCACTAGGGCTGGTGTCAACCGGTGCGGTAACTCATGGTGTCCCCCCCCCCCCCGAGTATTACGGGGGTTTTTTTTCACTACTCTTACTCATAAATCAGTACTTCCATATAACACTGAATACTCATAATACACGGCACACATTACTGTGAGGTTTATTGCTGTGGAGCTCTGTCATATACTCACACACAAATTTTGGTGAACTGCCAGCAGGTACGGTGCCTGTTCGACGGCAGTGAAAGTCACCATAGAGAAGTAATGGTAAATCTGTTCAGAGACATCGAACAGCAGAGAAATGCCCTGATGTTCAGTGGTTTCATTATTATTATTATTATTCTTTATTTATAAAGCGCCAGCATATTCCGCAGCGCTGTATAATAAGCACAGTATAGACAGGGTTACAATACATTGAACAACATTTGACAAACAGTACAGGAGGAGATGAGGCCCTATTCCCATAGGAACTCACAATCTGGGAGGGTTGGGGTGGAAACAGGAGGAGAGGACTGTAAGGTGAGAGTGATTGATGGTTGCGTCAGTGAGTTGGGTGGTAGGCTTCCCTAAATAGGAATGTTTTCAGGGAGCGTTTGAAGGAAGAGAAGTTAGGGGAAAGTCTGACAGTACGAGGGAGAGCGTTCCAGAGAGTGGGGGCTGCTCGTGAGAAATCCTGCAGTCTATCATGGGAAGAGGTGATGCGGGGAGAAGCTAGGCGCAGGTCACTGTTTGACCTTAGGGAGTGGGCTGGGGTGTATTTGGTGATTAGTGAGGACAGGTAGTGGGGAGCTGAGTTAGTGAGGGTTTTGTAGGTAAGGATAAGGATTTTGAACTTAATTCTGCAGTGGATGGGGAGCCAGTGAAGGGACTCGCAGAGGGGAGCGGCAGAGACAGAGCGGCGGGTGAGGTGAATTAGCCTGGCGGAGGCGTTCAGGATGGATTGTAGGGGGAGAGGCGGGACAGAGGGAGGCCAGATAAGAGATTATTGCAATAGTCGAGTCGGGAGATTACCAGGGCGTGTATGAGTTGTTTTGTGGTGACAGCGTAAGAAATGGCCGAATTCTGGAAATATTACGCAGTTGGTATCGGCAGGAGGAGGAAAGAGACTTGATGTGGGGGATGAAGGAAAGAGCAGAGTCAAGTGTAACTCCAAGGCAGCGAACTTGGTTTGATGGGAAGATGTGATACCCTCCACCGTGATAGAGAAGTCAGGAGGTGGGGAGGCATTGGAGGGAGGAATAAGTAGGAGTTCAGTCTTTGACATGTTGATCTTTAGGTGGTGGGAGGCCATCCAGGAGGAGATGCCAGATAAACAGTCACTGACTTTTGAGAGGACGGGGGAGAGAGATCAGGGGTAGAGAGGTAGATCTGAGTGTCATCAGCGTAGAGGTGGTAATTAAAGCCAAAGCTGTTGATGATTTTGCCCAGGGAGGAGGTGTAGATGGAAAAGAGCAGAGGACCAAGGACAGAGCCTTGAGGTACACCAACAGATAGAGGCAATGAGGAGGAGGAGTTACCAGCAAAGGACACACAGAAGGACCTGTTGGATAAATAGGAGTCAACCCAAGCAAGTGCAGTGTCACCGAGACCACAGAGAGTTGAGGGTCTGTAGAAGGAGGGGGTGGTCAACAGTGTCAAAAGCAGCCGAGAGGTCAAGCAGGATGAGAATAGAATAGTGGCCGTGTTTTTTAGCAGTTAGGAGGTCGTTGGTGACTTTGAGGGCAGTTTCAGTTGAGTGTAGGGGACGGAAGCCAGATTGCAGGGGGTCAAGTAGGGAATTGGAGGACAGGAAGAGGGAGAGGCGGTTGAAGACTAGTTTTTCTAAGAGCTTTGTGAAGGGAAGCAGGGATACAGGGCGGTAGTTGGATGGAGAGTTGGGATCTAGGGATGGTTTCTTTAGTAAAGGGGTAACTAGCGTGTTTGAAGGCGATGGAAAGGAGCAGTGGAGAGAGATAGGTTGAAGATGTGTGTGAGAGCAGGGGTGAGGGAGGAGGAGAGGGGAGGAATTAGATGTGAGGGAATGGGTCGAGCGGGCACGTGGTGAGATGTGAGGAGGACAATAAGGAATTGACTTCCTCCTCAGTGGCTGGGAGGAAGCGGCAGAGGGTGGCAGAGGGGACCTCTGGGAGTGGAGGTGGCAGATAGCTATCTTGTGTTGGGATGTTGCTTCTGATAGTTAAAGTTTTACTGAGGAAGTAGTCTGCCAGGTCTTGAGCGCTGAAGGCAGCTGTGGGGGGAGGTGCAGGTGGGTAGAGGAGGGTGTTGAAGGTGGACCAGAGCCGTTTAGGGTTGGAGGACAGCGTAGATATAAGAGATGAGAAGAAGGATTGTTTGGCCAAGTGGAGGGCAGAGGTGTATGACCGGAGAATAAACTTGAAGTGAACAAAATCAGCTTCAGAGCGGGATTTCCTCCAGGCACGCTCTGCGGTGCGGGAGCATCTTGCAGGTAGCGAGTCTGGAGGTGTGCCAGGGCTGAAGCTGGCGGCGTGGGGCCTTACAGAGTCGAAGAGGAGCAAGAGTGTCTAGAGCAGAGATAAGCGTAGTGTTGTAGTGATTAGTGGCAGCACCAGGGCAGGTGAAGGATGAGGTATGAGGGAGGTGGTGAAGTAGGTTGGAGAATTGATGGGGGTCCACAGCATGTAGATTTCTGCGAGTGTGTGTGCGGGGTGGGGGGCAGGGTGTTTAGGAAGTCCAAGATAGGTTGAAAGAGAGAAGGTGGTGGTCAGAGATGGGGAAGGGCGACATTTGAACTCAGAAATGGAGCAGAGGTTGGAAAGACAAGGTCAATAGCGTGACCATCGCGGTGGGTAGGGAGGAGGGAGGATTGTGTGAGTCAGGGAGGACGTGCGTGAAAGAAGTTTGGAGGCAGCAGGGGGCGGAAGGATCGTCAATGGGAATGTTGAAGTCCCAGAGAATTAGGCATGGAAGATTAGAAGACAGGAAGTGAGAAAGCCAGGTAGCAAAGTGGTCAAAGAACTGGGAGGTTGGTCCGGTGGCGGTAGATGACTGCCACCCTGAGAGCCAGAGGAGAAACAGGCGGATGCAGTGTGTCTCGAAGGAGGAGAAGGAGAGGGATGGGGGTGAGGGAGATGCTGGTAGGTGCAGGTGGGAGAGAGCAGGATTCCGACCCCGCCACCATTTCTCTCACCCGGTCTGGGGGTATGGCTCAAGTGTAGACCGCCATGTGAGAGAGCAGCAACGGAGGCCGTGTCAGAGGGAGTTAGCCAGGTTTCAGTTAAAGCTAGGAGGTTGAAGAGTTTGAAAGGAAGAGGTCATGGACGGCTGTGAGTTTGTTGCACACAGAGCGAGCGTTCCAGAGGGCGCAGGAGAAAGAGGACAGGCGCTGAGGGATTATGGGAATGAGGTTGCTGGGCTTGCAGGGAGGTGATTTATGTGCAATGGAGATAGGATGAGAGGGAAGTATTGGATGTGTTGTGGGGCCAGGGTTAGGGGATATGTCACCTGCATAGAGTAACAGCAGGAGGGTGAGAAAGAGAAGGTGGGAATGGGATTTGTGGGAGTGGGAGTGATTGGCAGCACGAGAGTTAGAGGGAGACCATGTTTCATTAGACAGGCTTATTCAGGCGAACACCATCAGGACTATTCAGAGAGAGGTGAAAACCTTGAGAATTGCCAGGAGAATGAACAATCTAGACCAAATAGACAATTTGGAAAGTGAGATAAATGGGAGAATTTTTATGGTTTGACTATTTTGCCCTAGAATTTTCAATTCTACAGTCATTCTCAAGGTTTTCACCTCTCTCTGAATAACCCTGCATAGGTTTCAATGTTAAAAATATTTTCCTCTTTTTACCCAATATCTAATAAAACATTTATTCCATTAATCTGTAGTAGAAAGTCCCTTTTATTTGTTGATTTATTTTTCTTAGTATCTAGTGGGCATTTTTAAAAAAATTCAATTTTCTTTCTTTCTAATAGTGTTATTTTTCTGTAACAGTCCTTTTTATTATCATTCAGAGGATCTTATATGTTAATTCCAGACATTTTCGTTCAGTAGTTTTTTTGAAAACAGTTGGTGACGGGTTCGCGGTGGCATTCGGTGGCTGATTCCCTGCACTTCAGGGACCCTGCGGTGAATTCACCAGGGAAATTTGATTCCCCAAAGTGCCTGTGTCATTTCGGTGCTCTGTGAATATCCCCTTTAGTGGTGATTTTTTTGCTGCCCCCTGGAAAGTGCCAGCCTAGGCCTTGCCTACCCAGGACATACTTGAAACTGAGAGAATTCTCAATGTATCCTTCCAGGTAAAATAGTTTTGTGTTAAAAATTATTTTTTTCTAGGGTGTCACCCTAGGAGGTGGTGTCACCCTAGGGGGTGGTGCCACCCAGTGAGGGCCGCACCCCTGCCCCCCTTGCGACGCTAGTGGGCGTGATGCCAGAGGTGTCAACACTTTGTAAAACCAGCTGGGAATGCGTCTGAATGACATCTCCTAGCTGATCCTGCACGAAGACCTTAACTGCAGTAACTCTTTTTGGCCAGCAGATGGCGACATCTTCCTTCAAATAGGTTATTACAGTAAGGAATACATTGAGAATATTCCCAATTAAAAATGATTTTCTAAAAATCCACTGGTTTCTGACAGTGGTTTTCTTCTCTTGATAGAGAAGGGGTTAAGCCAAACTAAGTCCCCTATCTCACTTTAGAGTGACATGACATGAGCCTTTACTTTTGTCAGTCAATGCTGAGTTGGTCATTTTCGTTTCCCCTATGCTGTCGTGTGCATTAGAGCTCGGAAGAGAATGGGCTCCCTGTGATTTTTGTTGCTCAGATACTTTTTATGCTGGAAAAGAGTAACATCAAAAAATAAATGTGTAGGAGACTTTATTGTACTGTGTGTGAATCATTCGGATCCAGCGCCAGAAAGTCAGCCTGCCGGCCAGGCCAAAACGTGGAGAAAAAAAGATGATTATGCTATAAAAACCAGGCAGGCAGAGAGCAACACAAGCCAGGCCAAGAATGGCTTTGTATCTATTTTTTTTTGTTCACGAGAACACTAATGTCCTTCAGAAGACGACATTACACACAGAATGTCAGTGGATTTCTAATCAGAATTTAATTTGGACATTATCAGGGTTATTCAGAGGGCACTGAAATGTTGCCGACATTTCGGTGGTCTCTGATTCGCCACTCTTCGGCGAGTCCGATTCGCTGACCCTGCGGTGAATTCAGCATTCACCACAGGGTCTCCGAAGTGTAGCGAATTGACCACAAACCTGCCGGACAGCCACTGCAAACCTGCCAGACAGCCGCCTAATGCAGCGCCTACCAGCTGCAGAAAAAAGCCGACAAGCCGTCAGACGGGTAAAAAAAAAAGTGAAAGTGTCAAATTTGAAACGCTGTTTGCAAAAGAAATACTGGACCAAAATGTCTGGAATTAACATATAAGATTCTATGAATGATACTAAAAAGGGCTGTTACAGAAAAAAGAAAAAACGCTATTAAAAAAGAAACGATTTCTGAAAAAAATCCTAAAAAATAAATAGAGAGACTTTCTGCTGCAAATTAAAATAATTACCAGTTTATTAGATATTGGATAAAAACGGGAATATTTTTTACATTGAAACCTATGGGATTCGCCTGATTAAACCTACCGAACGAAACCACCGTACAGCAGGGCATTTCACTGACATTTCTCTACTGTTCAGTGTCTGAATAGATTAACCATTGCTTCTCTATGGGGGATTTCACTGCAGCCGAACGGGAACCATATTTTGATGGCAATTCATCCATATTTGGTGAACTCTGGTCACGAAATTGCGCCGTACGGGGAAATTCACTGTTCTTTGCCATTCCGGAGCCACATCGGCTCTCTGAATAACCCCTTAGGCTGGGGTCAGACCAGCGCACTTTTAACGTGCGTTCTGGCGCACATAATTACGGCCGCACTAGCAGCAGATGACGGGCAATGACGGCCAATATACGATGTACGGCCGCACAAAAGTCCAGCCGTGCAACACAAGTGGAATTTGAATGCATTTTTCTGAGAACGCTGAACCGCTAGTACTGACGTACTGAGTGCGCAGCTGCGGCATAGCGGCGTGTGTGCGTGATTAGGAGATGTCAGACGCTGCTAATGTCCAGCCTACATAACGTCCAGACGCAAAAAGAGTTTTATTGACGATCCGTACAAAATCACGCCCGAAAATGCGCGTCGTCTGACCGTTTTTGTGCATTCCGTGAAAAAATACGTCAATGCGTTCGGACGCACTTTTTCACGTTCGCGGGGAAAAATGCTTTCGTCTGACCCTAGCCTTAAGATAAATAATTGTAATAATGGATGTCAGTAGCAGCTTTATGATATTTTAGAGTTAATTTTAGAGTTATATTGTGTCGGCTAGAATTACTAAAGATGAGTATTTGGAGAAAATAATTTCAGTCTACAACTATCTTCCTCTCTTCCACACAGTACACATGGAATTGGCTTTCTCTAACTGAAGACTACATAGAGACCAAACAAAGTCCCCACCTGGATGTAACTCAGTCAATAGGCGCTCGCCTTCCATTGGATAATTACTGCAGTGATTAATAGGTTTCAGCATAAAATGAGGTCATGTGACTCCCTGAATATACTGAATGAGCAAGTTGTTTTTTTTCTCCCCCCTGATGGCACAGCGGGCATATTCCAAGATGGCAATGCCAGGATTCATCGGGTTCAAATTGTGCAAGAGTGGTTGAGGGAGCACGAGACATCATTTTCACACATGGATTGGCCACCGCACAGTCCAGACCTTAACCCCATTGAGGTTAATCTTTGGGATAATGTGCTGGAGAAGACTTTACGCAGCGCTGCGACTCGCCCATCATCAGTACAAGATCTTGGTCACAAATTAATGCCACTCTGGACGCCAATAAATGCTGTGACATTGCATGAACTTATGGACCCGATGCCGCAGCGAATGCGTGCCGCGATCACAGCGAAACGCGACGCAACCACATATTACAGTGCGTGTCTTTATTTGGCCGGGCAGGATATATTACCTTCACAATGAACGTAACTCACTCTGATATAGAATTTCTGGCAATTTGTATTGATGTATCTCCTCCTGACCTCTTCGTTATATAATTACTAATCTTATCCCATCGAGAGAAAGAAATGAGATATAGGCAGTGGCGTAGCGTGGGGGGGGGGCTGGGGGGGCCGTGGCCCCGGGTGCAGTTTTGTTAGGGGCGCATTTGCCTAAAACTGGCCCGGGGGTTGAGGGGACCCAGATGCCGGGCAGCGCGGGAGTGCCTGCCCGGTCCTGAACAGTCCGTCCTGTTAAAGGGAAGCGGCTGCGTGCAGGCACAGCCGGTCACGTGGTCCGGCTAATCAGGTGGTACTGAGCCTCTGTACCACCTGACTGGCCGGACCGCATGACTTGCGCACGCCACGCTGCCGCATCACCTTCAACAGGACGGACTCTTCAGGACCGGGCAGGCGCTGCCCAGCATCTGGGCCCCCTCAACCCCTGCCGGAGCTGGAGCAATATCCAGGTGAGAGCTGGGCAAATCCATGTGTAAGCTGGGGCAAATCCATGAGCTGGGGGCAAATCCATGAGCTGGGGGCAAATCCATGACCTGGGGGCAAATCCATGAGCTGGGGGAAAATCCATGAGCTGGGGGCAAATCCATGAGCTGGAGCAAATCCATGACCTGGGGGCAAATCCATGAGCTGGGCAAATCCATGAGCTGGGGGCAAATCCATGAG
Source organism: Leptobrachium leishanense (assembly GCA_009667805.1). NCBI lineage: Eukaryota > Metazoa > Chordata > Amphibia > Anura > Megophryidae > Leptobrachium > Leptobrachium leishanense. Next base: position 382,790,387 of record CM019065.1, on the reverse strand, counting down.
CTGGGGGCAAATCCATGAGCTGGGGGCAAATCCATGTGTGAGCTGGGGCAGTATCCATGTGAGAGCTGGGGCAATATCGATAACGTGTCCACAGGTGGGGGGGGCGCACAATTCTTGGCTGGCCCCGGGCGCTGACAACCCACGCTACGCCACTGGATATAGGTGCAGTTATGGTTTATTTGGGGTCTCTTGTTGTGACCTTTAAACTAAAGATTGTTTCTGTGAGTTACTGTAGTAAGCGCCTTTTTATCTCGGTGTAATTACCGACTGACCGAAAGGGCTATAAAGTGTTACATTATCACACGTGTGGGGCCTCTGCACTCTTTACGAATGATTCGGTGGAATGACGCTACTTTCAGGGTTATTCAAAGGGTTATCCTTTTGTTCCACGCACTTCGGGGCACCATATTACCTGATCCTGCGGTGAATTCACCGCAGGATCCCCAAAGTGCAGGGAAACGCTGCCGACGGCATCTGAAAAAAGCACTGCAAAATTGCCGATTCAGGCTGGGGTCAGACGAGCCTAGTGTTCACGTCCGTGATTGCGCCTAAAAGTACGTCCGTGATAGCATGAAAGAAAGTCCATTGGAGCCCGACACATGAAGTACGTCCGCACTGAACTGCGGACGCATGACGGATGCTGCAAACGGACGCAGGTTAGGCAAGAACGTAATACTGCTAGAACGGACGTGCGGAGTGCGCTGCGTCCACAACGTCTGCATAGCTTTGTGTGTGAGTGATGGAGCGTGGTCAGACGGACTGCATTTATATGTCCAGCATTTTTGACGGACAGAATGTTTTTTCATTGTAATTTATTTTTCCCTCCTACATCCGTCAAAAATAACTTCAGTGAAAAAACGGACTGTGTGACCACTACTGCGTCATCCGTACTGACGATGTCCGTACTGCACGCACGTACAGTCCGTAGAAATCACGCTCTTCTGACCCCAGCCTCAAACGGAAGAGTCGCCGGGAAAAAAAAACAGAGCGACCCAAAAAACCGCCAAAAAAAAAGCTGAATGCACCTGACAATCCGCCGCAAAAACCACCGACCGCATCTGAAAAAAGCAGACGTTCCGCCATATAGAGCACCAGCTGCCGGAAAAAAGCCAACAAGCCGGCGAACGGGTAAAAATAAAAAAATTCAAAAAAAAATGCACCTTTTGAAAGGTGTTTGCAAAAAATCTTCTGCACGAAAATGCCAGAAAATAATATATAAGGTCCTTATGAATAATAATTAAAAGGTCTGTTACAGAAAAAAAACGCTATTTAAAAAAAAATTGGAAAACAAATGCGAAAAAATCCCGAAAAATGCCTAAAAAATTCCTATCTAATAAATCAAGAGACTTTTTGCTGCAGATTAAAATAATAAACGGTTTATTAGATATTGAGTAAAAATGGGAATATTTATAACATTGAAACCTATGGGATTCACCTGAATAAACCTGACGAATGAAAACACGAACAGCAGGGAATTTCGGCAACTTTTCTCTGCTGTTCGGTGTCTCTGAATAGATTAATCATTACTTCTCTATGGGGATTTCACTGTTTGCGAAGATCTCCGTAATGTGCTGGCAATTCACCAATATTTGCAAAGGAAGATTTCTCACCATAATGGATGTCAATCACCATGCATTTTCCAAGCGGTGCATCCACTTCTCAAAACACCCCCGAAAACTATCTTCCGTCAGCGTAGCTTCATCTCCAGTGACAATCGCCTTGAAGTCGGCAGACTTTCCATCGTCCAATGTGACGAGGAACATTTTGGCAGACCCAACTCGAGCAGTTTTTTGTTTTTCGTGCAATAGATGCCGAACCAGCCAGAGGGCGCACTTCTTGGTGAAGTTCAACTCGTCATGACGAATCCTCAAAATATTTGTATTTGGAACTCTTCCACAAGCTTTCTGAGAATGGTTTGAAGTTCCTGATCCAGAAATTGCTTTGCCTTGGCCACCATGGTCTCACCTGTGGACATGAGAGGAGAAGCTCACACACGTCACTCAAAGGGCCCTATTACATACTTCGCGCACTTTTTTGCACGTGCGCAAAAGCGCATTAACGCGAGGGGCAAAACCCTTTGCACTGAACGTCGTATTACGACGTTCGCGCACAAAATGCGCGTTAACGTCTTACGTGAGTGACCCTGCGCGAACCCTTTCCGAGCGCAATTTAGTGCGTGCGTCCTATACTTAACATTGTGAGCGCAAATGCGTTTGTGCGCTGGTGCGCGCATGGTATTACAATCCTAGCGCACAATTTAGGCTAGGGTCAGACTGAGGCAGTGCGAACGCGCGTGCAGCCGCACTTAATCACGGCCGCACTAGCAGCAGATGCCGGGCAATGACGGCCAATATACGAAGTACGGTCGCACAAAAGTCCGGCTGCGCAACGCAAGTGGAAAATGAACGCATTTTTTCGAGAACGTGAAACCGCAGGTACTGACGTACAGAGTGCGCTGCGTCTGCTAGCGGCGTGTGTGTGTGATTAGGAGACGTCAGACGCTGCTAATGTCCGGCCAACATAACGTCCAGACACAAAAAGTGTTTTATTGATGATCCGTACAAAATCACGGACGGAAATGCGCATCGTATGACCACTATCACGTATTCTGTGAAAAAATGCGTCCATTCGTTCTAACGCACTTTTTCACAGACAACATAAAAATGCGTTCGTCTGACCCTAGCCTTAACGGACAACGTTTGCGCGCATAATTTTAACGTTTTTGAAAAGCTGGTGGTAACGGCAAATTGTAACAACCTGACCGCACCGAACTGCGGATTCACAACGGAGAACGTCGATGCGCACAAAATTGCGCTGCGTCAGCATTTTTTTTACTAGATCCGTCAAAAATCAAGGTAGTGGCCATCATTTTTGACGGATCTAGTAAAAAAATGCGCATCAGCGTTCTCCGTTGTGCGCTGCGACCGCATTTTTTTTACTAGATCGGTCAAAAAATGATGGCCGCTACCTTGTCTTCCATCAAAACGTACATCTGCTGTGCGCAGTCCGCGCAAAATGCGTTAGTCTGACGGACTCGCGTTAAAAATGACATTGGGCTCACTGATTCCTGCGCGCATCGGTACTTTGCGCGCATTTTTGCGCGTCGTTTTTACGCGCGCAATTTCCCGACGGATGAAAAAATGCGCGAGGAATGTAATACCAGCGGTGATTTTCGGGCGTTAACGTTTAACGCTTCGCGCAAAAAAAATCACGCATGTGTTTTTGCGCGAAGAATATAATAGAGCCCAAAATGTCCAGACTTGAATCTGCTAAACCACTTGTGGACCTTCTGGAGACTCTGGGCTTCATCACTTCATCACCAAGATGGATTTTGAGGTCTTCAGAGCACAAAGAAACCAAAATGAACTTGGTAGACCAATTGTACGCGTCAACCACCGCAACTTTATGAGTCACCTCCCATCTGCACGTTTGTATGTGGGGATATCAACAGTTTTTTAGTATTAGAAGGATTAGGCTTTCTTAGCACCATTATTTCATTGATTTTAATCACTTTTGGATCTCATGTCGTTTATTGTAAAAAATAATGCAATTTCACACAAAACTAGGAAAAGTAATACAATGTGAGCAGGATGTTACTTCACTGCAGAGGGATTTAGATAGATTGGGGGACTGGGCACTTAAATGGCAGATGAAATTTAATCTAGATAAATGCAAAGTTATGCACTTTGGAGTGAAGAACACACAAGCAACTTATACCCTAAATGGTACGGAGTTAGGGAAATCCAAGCAGGAGAAGGATTTGGGAATAATCTAACAGGGTTATCCAAAGAGATTCGAAAAGTCACCGCACGTTCGGTGACTTTTCGTTCTCTTCAATTCGGTTCCTTTTGCCGATTGCATTTCGGTGACCCTGCGGTGTATTCAGCAAACACCACAGGGTCCCCGAATTGCAGGGAAAAGCTACCGCAAACCTGACGAAAACTATCCGAATGCACGCTGAAAACAAGCAAAAACATCTGGATTAACCTTTGAAAAAGACGAACAGGAGCCCAACAGGAGCCGAATCACACAGAGCCGAAGCAGCTGTGACGTAGAGGAGGCAGTGAATAAATTAGAAAAACCATTTGTATGAATCTGGGAAAAGGAAACGCTGTTTGCAAAGAAACTACTGAGCGAAAATGTCTGAAATTTACACAGGAGGTCCAGGGAATGATAATAAAGAGGGCTGTTACAAAAAAAATAAGTAAACTGAAAAAAAAAAAAAAAAAAAAAAAATCGGACTTTTAATAAAAAAAAAAAAAAATCAGAAAATGCTTAAAGTATCCTAAAAAATCTATAAATAAAGAGACTTTTTGCTGCAGAATTTTATAATGAACGGTTTATTAGATATTGAATTAAAACGGGAATATTTTTAACATTGAAGTCTATGGGATTCTCCTGAATAAATTTGCCGAATGAAACCACCGAATGGCATTAGGGGAACCTTTCACTGCTGGTTTGTGTTCTCTGAATAGCCGAAGCAGTGCTTCTCTATGGAGATTTCACTGCCCTCGAACAGGGACCGAATAGGCACCGTATGTGCAGGCAATTCGCCAGTATTTGGCGAATTGCCTGCTCTCTGGATAGCCGAATGGCCAGGAAAGGTAACCGAACGCTGATTTTCAGCGTTCGGTTACCTTTCTCAAGCAATTCGGATCTCTTTGGATAACCCTGATAGACTTCAAACTTACAGGGTTATCCAAAGAGATTCGAAAAGTCACCGCACGTTCGGTGACTTTTCGTTCTCTTCAATTCGGTTCCTTTTGCCGATTGCATTTCGGTGACCCTGCGGTGTATTCAGCAAACAGCACAGGGTCCCCGAATTGCAGGGAAAAGCTGCCGCAAACCTGACGAAAACTAACCGAATGCAACGCTGAAAACAAGCAAAAACATCTGGATTAACCTTCAAAAAAGCCGAACATGAGCCGAACAGGAGCCGAAAAGGAGCCGAATCACACAGAGCCGAAGCAGCTGTGACGTAGAGGAGGCAGTGAATAAATTAGAAAAACCATTTGTATGAATCTGGGAAAAAGAAACGCTGTTTGCAAAGAAACTACTGAGCGAAAATGTCTGAAATTTTCACAGGAGGTCCAGGGAATGATAATAAAGAGGGCTGTTACAGAAAAAATAAGTTAACTGAAAAAAAAATAACAAAAATCGGACTTTTAAAAAAAAAAAAAAAAAATCAGAAAAAATGCTTAAAGTATCCTAAAAAATCTATAAATAAAGAGACTTTTTGCTGCAGAATTTTATAATGAACGGTTTATTAGATATTGAATTAAAACGGGAATATTTTTAACATTGAAGCCTATGGGATTCTCCTGAATAAATTTGCCGAATTAAACCACCGAATGGCAGGGCATTAGGGGAACCTTTCACTGCTGGTTTGTGTTCTCTGAATAGCCGAAGCAGTGCTTCTCTATGGGGATTTCACTGCCCTCGAAGAGGCACCGAACAGGCACCGTATGTTCAGGCAATTCGCCAGGATTTGGCGAATTGCCTGCTCTCTGGATAGCCGAATGGCCAGGAAAGGTAACCGAACGCTGATTTTCAGCGTTCGGTTACCTTTCTCAAGCAATTCGGATCTCTTTGGATAACCCTGTAAGTAACAATGTGCAATGTCAAACAGCATCCGCCAAGGCCAGCAAAGTATTGGCATGCATTAAAAGGGGAGTTCACTCACGGGATGAAAACATAATTTTGCCTCTGTATAAATCAATGGTCAGGCCGCACCTTGAATATGCCGTGCAATTTTGGGCACCTGTCTTAAAAAAAAGATATTATAGCGCTAGAAAAAGTGCAGAGACGGGCAACTAAATTAATAAGGGGAATGGAAGGGTTAAGTTATGAGGCAAGACTAACAAGCTTAAACCTGTTTAGTTTAGAGAAACGGCGCCTTAGAGGGGATCTGATAACCTTATATAAATATATACGGGGCCATTATCAACCATTGTCTGATAACCTATTCATTAACAGGACTATACACAGGACAAGGGGTCATCCATTTAGACTCGAAGAAAGAAAATTTAGCTTAAAGCATAGGAAGGGTTATTTTACGGTGAGAACAATAAAGCTGTGGAATTCTCTGCCTGTTGAGGTGGTTGGGTCAGAGTCTATACAGACTTTTAAAAAACGACTGGATGACTTCCTGCAGACACAGAATATTAAGGGTTATAATATTTAATATGTGGGTAAAAGCTTCTTGATCCAAGGAGAAATCTGACTGCCATTCTGGGGTCACAAAGGAATTTTTTCCCAGTATGTTGCATATTTCAGACTGGGTTTTTTGCCTTCTTTTGGATCAACAGCAGTAGGTTATGTGGGAGAGGCTGAACCCGATGGACGCATGTCTTTTTTCAGCCTATATAACTATGCAACTATGTAATATAATTTTTTATATTATACTTGTATATATATTTATTTATAATTGTTTTCTTGCTTTTTTTCTCCATTTTTTTTAAAATTTGAATTCGTGCTTGAAATGTTAAAGTTAGACGGAAGAAATGATACTTTTGTAGCTATTATCTACAACTGAACAGGTAAATTATACGTTAGTCGGAAAAGTCCACCCGCGAGAATTATTCGTGAAATAAATTTAATAATTTTCTCTTTGGCTGCTGTACCATAAAGTAAAATGATTGCTGCTCTCCAGCCCCTCCATTCACTTTCACTTAATACTAATGATATATTATTAATCCCTTTATTGTCGAACATAAAAGTGGTATTGGTCTGGGAAATCTATGTGATGCCGTCTGCCGTGCCCTGAAATAACCGTATGGCCCTCGCTCTGTAAATTAGCAGGTGATCTCTCCCTGCGGTATGAGTATATAAGGGCAAACATGCCACTGAATTGCACCGAATGGTGAATTTCCCCGTACGGTACAATTTCGCGGCAGTTCGTCTATTCAGAAAGCTGTCATAGCGAAATACGGTGCAGATCAGCTCAATTCGTCGATCTTCCGCGGCAGCAAAATTGTCCCATAGAGAAGCAATGGTTAATCTATTCACAGATGCCGAACTGCACCGAAGTGTCAGGGAAATGCTCTGATTTTCGGTGATTCAGTTCGACAGGTTTAAACAGGCGAATCCCATAGGATTCAATATAAAAATTATATTATCGTTTTTATTTTTAACTGTTCATCCCTTTATTCTTTTCATTTTCAGAAAACTGACTCTTTTATTTCTTTATTTTTTGGGAATTTTTTTTAGGCAAAATTCTTGATTCCCAATTTCTTTTAACCCCTTAAGGACCTAGGACGTACCATGTACGTCATTGCAGCGGGTCTCTCTTAGACCCGCTGACGTACATGGTACGTCCTGCCGTTTTTTGAGCGCTGGAAGCGATCGGATCGCTTCCAGCAGCTCAAACGCCATTGCAGGCTGCCTGGGAGTCCAGGCAGCCGTGCAATGGCGGTTAGAAGTGCCGGGGCACCATGTGATCGCCCCCGGGAGCGATCACATCCGGTTTTACCGGAGAGGTGCCCGGCACTTCTACAGAGCGCTGGAAGCGATCGGTATCGCTTCCAGCTGCTCTGAGTATATTACAAGGATGCCTCGACATCGAGGCATCCTTGCAATATGCTTACCTGCCGCCGGTCCGTCCGTGATCGCTCCCCCGAGCGATCACTTCCGGTAGCGGCAGGAAGTACTGAGTGCCACGAGGTATCGTGGCACTCAGTACAAAAACGATCACATCAGTGATCAGGTGCTCTGCTGGGTGCCTCGAGGGATCAAGGCACCCAGCAGAGTAAAAAAAAAGTGAAAAAAAAGTAAAAAAAAAGTGGAAAAAAAAGTAAAAAAAAAGTGAAAAAAAAGTAAAATAAAAATAAATAAAATGACGGTTAGGGGTAGGGTTAGGGTTAGGGTAGGGTTAGGGGTAGGGTTAGGGTTAGGGTAGGGTTAGGGGTAGGGTTAGGGGTAGGGTTAGGGTTAGGGGTAGGGTTAGGGGTAGGGGTAGGGTTAGGGGTAGGGTTAGGGGTAGGGTTAGGGTTAGGGGTAGAGTTAGGGGTAGGGTTAGGGTTAGGGTTAGGGGTAGGGTTAGGGTTAGGGTTAGGGTTAGGGGTAGGGGTTAGGGGTAGGTTAGGGGTAGGGTTAGGGGTAGGTTAGGGGTAGGGGTAGGGGTAGGGGTAGGGTTAGGGGTAGGGGTAGGGTTAGGGGTAGGGTTAGGGTTAGGGTTAGGGGTAGGGTTAGGGTTAGGGGTAGGGTTAGGGGTAGGGTTAGGGTAGGGTTAGGGTTAGGGGTAGGGTTAGGGGTAGGGGTAGGGTTAGGGGTAGGGTTAGGGTTAGGGGTAGGGTTAGGGGTAGGGTAGGGTTAGGGTTAGGGGTAGGGTAGGGTTAGGGTTAGGGTTAGGGTTAGGGTAGGGTTAGGGTTAGGGGTAGGGTTAGGGGTAGGGTTAGGGGTAGGGTTAGGGGTAGGGTTAGGGGTAGGGGTAGGGTTAGGGGTAGGGGTAGGGTTAGGGGTAGGGTTAGGGTTAGGGTTAGGGGTAGGGTTCTAAGGGCAGGGTCATCTTGGGGCTGAGTGGGATGTTCCTAGCCTGCCTCATCAGAGAGGCAGGCTAGCAACATCCAATCAGAAGTTAGAAAAAATCAAAATAAAATTTCTAATTTGTCAGGTCAGGTCAATATTTTGTAAATATTGGCTCTGACCTCTTTGATTCTCCCTCCCTCTCCTCACTTGTGTTTTGGTGAGCGAGAGAGAGAGAGATCAGATTTGACAGGTTAGAGATTTTAGTGAGATTTAGTGAGATTAGAAAAATTGAGGCAGATTTAGAGAGATTTTAGGGAGATTTAGAAGAATTGAGGCAGGTTTTAGAGGGATTTAGAGAGATTTAGGTGTTTATTTGTATTTTCTTGTGAAACCCAACGGTTCTTCTAAGAACCAACAATCCGCTTATATATATATAATAATTATAAAATTTTTATAATCTATTATATATAATGTCTGAGAGGGTGTACAGCGCCGAGGAGGCATATGCCATCCTGGCGTCAGAATCTGAGGCATCTGCGTCAGACTCAGACCCTCATTTCGACCCCGCTAACTGCTCAGAGACGTCGCTAGATACATTATCTACGCTGGCTGATGTATCTAGTGATGTTTCTGATGCAGATCCTGGGTCACCACCTGCCAGCAGGAGACGCACAGCTCCAGCTGAGGAGTGGGTAGTGCCTCATCGCCAGAGGCCAGATATCCCTCCTTTCACGGCAAATCCTGGCATCAATATTGATGTTGCAGGATTTACCGCCACACAGTTTTTGCAGGTGTTTATGGGGGATGATTTGTTGGGCCACATCGTGGCCCAATCAAATCTGTATGCCCATCAGCATTGTGCTGCGAAGCCAGACTCCTACTTGGCAAGGCAGCAATGGACCCCGCTAGATGTGCCAGAATATCTGAAATTCTGGGCACTTACTATGCTGAGGGCATCATAAAGAAGCCCTCAATTCGCTCCTACTGGAGCAGTAGCCCCATCTGCTCTACCCCCATTTACCCCCAATCAATGTCACGTAGAAGGTATGAAAACCTTTTGCGTTTCATGCACTTCAGTGACAACAGCCTGTGCCCCCCTAGAGAGCATCCCCAGTTTGACAGGCACCAGACTTTTACATTTTATTCGTACATTTTTATGTTCTACAATTGGTGCTGTATTTTGCCAAAATCTTTGCACACCTATGCATGGGGGGCATGGGTGTACTCAGGAGATCTTGCAGAAAACAACCTGGAGAGTTTTCATGCAGTAACAAACAACAGTGTCTCCTAAATCACAGTCCAAAACTACTGTGGGCGTAAAAATCTGAAAATTGAAAAATTACACCACACACCTTCTCAAATGTTTTGGGCTAAAACCGTTGCATCCATGGCATCAAAGCACTCCATATGCAATACCTTGGGGTGTCAACATAACAAACATAAACAATTTTCTGGCAATAATTCAAACTGGGGTATGCGGTAGACCCAAAACCAAAGATAGGCCTAGCTGAAGAAATAATCTCAATTTCAACTCCAATGACAAAGTCATAAAAATTGTATTTGAACCTTCCCAAAATCCTGGCAAACCTATGCATGGGGGGCATGGGTGTACTCAGGAGACCTTGCAGAAAACAACCTGGAGAGTTTTCATGCAGTAACAAACAACAGTGTCTCCTAAATCACAGTCCAAAACTGATGTGGGTGTGAAAATGAAAAATGACCACCAAACTGTATCCAATTTGTTTGGAGCAAACGGATGCATCCATAGCATAAAAACACTCCATTTACAATACTTTGGGGTGTTAGCTTACCAAATATATGCACGTTCATAAAACTGGGGTATGTAAAAAGGCCCCTAAAAAGAAGATAAGCAAAGAAGATACTGTTTGTCAAATTAGAAAATTGACAAGCACATGTCAAAGATTGGCGTAGCACCCCAAAAACAACAGAACAAATCTATATATGGGTGGTATCAATTTACTCAAGAGATGTTGCTGAACATATTTTGGGGTGTTTTTTGGCAGTAACCCATAACTGGATTTGACAATTCATGCCTAAAGTACAATGTGTGTGAAAAAATAACACAAAAAGTGACTACCTGAAAGTTTGACATAGAGCTAGTGCATGGAAAGTGTTAAAATACAACTCTTTGAAGCACCCCAGGGTGTGCCCTTTCTAAAAATATATGGTTTGATGGGGGTAAATTACTTTGGCCGGCTTCAAAAATGTCCCAAATAGGACATGGGTGCATGATGACGAAATGTGAAAATTCCAAGTTGGAAAACTGAAATGCGCACCCCCCAAATAAGGCCTATTAGCCCCCAAATGACCCGACATACCTATACATGGGTGGTATCAATTTACTCAGAAGATGTTGCTGAACATATTTTGGGGTGTTTTTTGGCAGTAACCATAACTGGATTTGACAATTCATGCCTAAAGTACAATGTGTGTGAAAAAATAACACAAAAAGTGACTACCTGAAAGTTTGACATAGAGCTAGTGCATGGAAAGTGTTAAAATACAACTCTTTGAAGCACCCCAGGGTGTGCCCTTTCTAAAAATATATGGTTTGATGGGGGTAAATTACTTTGGCCGGCTTCAAAAATGTCCCAAATAGGACATGGGTGCATGATGACGAAATGTGAAAATTCCAAGTTGGAAAACTGAAATGCGCACCCCCCAAATAAGGCCTATTAGCCCCCAAATGACCCGACATACCTATACATGGGTGGTATCAATTTACTCAGAAGATGTTGCTGAACATATTTTGGGGTGTTTTTTGGCAGTAACCCATAACTGGATTTGACAATTCATGCCTAAAGTACAATGTGTGTGAAAAAATAACGCAAAAAGTGACTACCTGAAAGTTTGACATAGAGCTAGTGCATGGAAAGTGTTAAAATACAACTCTTTGAAGCACCCCAGGGTGTGCCCTTTCTAAAAATATATGTTTTGATGGGGGTAAATTACTTTGGCCGGCTTCAAAAATGTCCCAAATAGGACATGGGTGCATGATGACGAAATGTGAAAATTCCAAGTTGAAAACCTGAAATGCGCACCCCCCAAATAAGGCCTATTAGCCCCCAAATGACCCGACATAACCTATACATGGGTGGTATCAATTTACTCAGAAGATGTTGCTGAACATATTTTGGGGTGTTTTTTGGCAGTAACCATAACTGGATTTGACAATTCATGCCTAAAGTACAATGTGTGTGAAAAAATAACGCAAAAAGTGACTACCTGAAAGTTTGACATAGAGCTAGTGCATGGAAAGTGTTAAAATACAACTCTTTGAAGCACCCCAGGGTGTGCCCTTTCTAAAAATATATGGTTTGATGGGGGTAAATTACTTTGGCCGGCTTCAAAAATGTCCCAAATAGGACATGGGTGCATGATGACGAAATGTGAAAATTCCAAGTTGGAAAACTGAAATGCGCACCCCCCAAATAAGGCTATTAGCCCCCAAATGACCCGACATACCTATACATGGGTGGTATCAATTTACTCAGAAGATGTTGCTGAACATATTTTGGGGTGTTTTTTGGCAGTAACCCATAACTGGATTTGACAATTCATGCCTAAAGTACAATGTGTGTGAAAAAATAACACAAAAAGTGACTACCTGAAAGTTTGACATAGAGCTAGTGCATGGAAAGTGTTAAAATACAACTCTTTGAAGCACCCCAGGGTGTGCCCTTTCTAAAAATATATGGTTTGATGGGGGTAAATTACTTTGGCGGCTTCAAAAATGTCCAAATAGGACATGGGTGCATGATGACGAAATGTGAAAATTCCAAGTTGGAAAACTGAAATGCGCACCCCCCAAATAAGGCCTATTAGCCCCCAAATGACCCGACATACCTATACATGGGTGGTATCAATTTACTCAGAAGATGTTGCTGAACATATTTTGGGGTGTTTTTTGGCAGTAACCTATAACTGGATTTGACAATTCATGCCTAAAGTACAATGTGTGTGAAAAAATAACACAAAAAGTGACTACCTGAAAGTTTGACATAGAGCTAGTGCATGGAAAGTGTTAAAATACAACTCTTTGAAGCACCCCAGGGTGTGCCCTTTCTAAAAATATATGGTTTGATGGGGGTAAATTACTTTGGCCGGCTTCAAAAATGTCCCAAATAGGACATGGGTGCATGATGACGAAATGTGAAAATTCCAAGTTGGAAAACTGAAATGTGCACCCCCCAAATAAGGCCTTTTAGCCCCCAAATGACCCGACATACCTATACTTGGGTGGTATCAATTTACTCAGAAGATGTTGCTGAACATATTTTGGGGTGCTTTTTGGCAGTAAACCTTAAAGTTCACAGTACATGTATTCTTAAATTGCGTTCAAAAAAAAAAAATCACCAAATTTTTTTTTTCCTCAAACTTTGGCATAGATTTGTGGTAAAATGGTTTGCATGGAAAGAGTCAAAATACCCCAAGTTTAATACCTTGATTTGTGTACTTTAAAAAAATATGTATATGTGGAGGGTTATTCAGGAATTAGTGACAGATATCAGTGTTACAATGTCACTAGCACTAGTTTTGAAAATAAACTCTTTGGAAATGGCAAAGTGCTACTTGCACTTATTGTTGCATAAAATAAGGAAAAAGCGAGAAATATGTAAACATTGGGTATTGCTAAACTCAGGACTAAATTTAGAAACTACCAAGGAATTAATTTTTTTTGACGGTTGTTGATACATAAGAAATTTTGGGGTCAAAGTTCGAAAAAGTGGTGTTTTTTTCAATTTTTGTGTCATATTTCACAATATTTTTTATAGTAAATTATATGAAATGATGAAAAAAATGGTATTTTTATAAAGTCCATTTAGTGACGAGAAAAACAGTGTAAAATATGTGTGGGTTACATAAACGAGTAAGAGGAAAATTTGACGTAAACACTAAGAGCGCAGAAACGTAAAAACAGCAGCGGTCACGAACGGACGGATTTGTGTAAAACCGTCCGGTCACTAAGGGGTTAAAGCTGTTTTTTTTTTTATTCTGTAACAGACCTTTTTATTTTTATAGGACCTATTTTTTATTATTTATGCACATTCTAATGCATTTTTATTGGTTTAAACACCTATTAGGAGAATAACAGAGTTCCATTTTTGTTTTCCTCGTTCGGCAGTCTTCAGCGCACTTGGGGGACCCTGCGGTGAATAGTGAATTCACTGCAGGGTGGGTGAAAGGGAATCACCGAGATGCACCGAACAAGAGACATTTCGGTGCTTTCTGAATAACCCCTATATTATATACAGGGCCAGATTTACATCTCAGGAGACTGCAGCCACAGAAATCTGGTGTGAAGATAGAGTGGCCTTTCACTGTAAAACTAGAAAAAAATAGTTAAATAAATACAATTTTTATAGATAAATGTGTCCACCACAGTGGGTGGGTTTCTCTAAATCTAAAATAAATAAATAAATGAATACATGTAAAAAAAAGAGAATTCTTCTAAACCCTTCACTCCCGAGATCGAGATAACTCGGGTCTTCAAATGCACAACCTGGTGGGTGATATCAAGTTTTCTCGATCTACAGCTGTGTAAGAGGAAAGCAAATTTTGTTTGTTTGTTTGCTTTTGGACTCCAGAGGGTGCCCCCAAAGCTTTAGCCCGTTGGCATGGCCATCAGAATTCTTGGGGTCCTTTACTAAACCATTGGTCAGGAATCCGGATCCTCTTCCATCAGCTGCCCATTTCAGTAATCTCTTACACTCCTGTATGAGGATAAAAAGTGTTCCCTTTTGGGAGAGCTTTGGTCTGCACCTCTACCTTGGTGCCCAGCTTGCTAGTTGCTCCCTCAGTGATGAGTCAGAGTGTTCTGACCAGCCTCAGATGCCGCGGCCAACCAGGCAAACTGTTGATATCTTCGTGGGCCAGTCCTGGGTGGAATGGGGTATCCTTATGTCTGTGGCACTTAGACAGGGCTTGGCCAGCGCCCCGTGAAGCTACTGGACCCCTGAACATATCATGGGCTGCCACACCGTGATGGCTGCCCTGCCTGTAGGCATGTGCCTAGTTTGCCTTATTGTAAATCTGGCCCAGAGTGTATATGGATTCATTCTACAGTGGACAGGGAAGTTTATTGCCGTTCTAAAAGAAATAAATGAAAACCCAATACCCCATAATGACAAAGAAAAAAAAAAGAGATTTTTGACAACATTACAGCATTTTTATTATTATTATTTTTAAAATATAATATATGTTTTTGTTATTTCCCACAGATCACCACGAGGCATGAAACACATTGGGATTAAATACATATCTCTCTGCATGCTCTGGGAAAAAGTATACATTGCTTGTTACCCTACACCGTCAGGGGTTATTCAGGGAAAGGTGAAAATCTGGAGAACTTTCGGAGAAGTGAAAATTCTAGGTCAAAATAGCCGAACTAGAAAAATTCTCTCATTTTATCTCACTTTCCAAATCGGCTATTTTGATCTAGAATTCTCACTTCTCCAAAAGTTCTCGAGTTTCACCTTTCTCTAAATAACCCTGAGACTGTCTGTATGTTTGTCTGTTGGAAAAATAGAAAGTAAATCTTCCCAGGAAGCTCAAAAGAGGATAGACATGTAGATGCAGTTTGTTAAAGTGGCTACAGAACAAGATGAGTCTCGAGATAATTTAACTAGAGATGTGCACGCTTTTTTTTTCGTTTAGTTTCGGCTCGTTCGGTTTTTTTAAAAGTTTCGTTTCGGCCCATTTTCGTTTCGGCTCGTTTAGTTTCGTATCGATTTTTTGGTTTTGTGAAATCGATGAATTTCGGCCTTTCAGATCGTCTGTTCTCTTCGCTTCAAAGGGTCCATTTCATTTTGCCTTTAGACGTATGGTATTTCGGATGCGCCGATATTTCGGTCGATACGCCGATATTTCGGTCGATACGGTAATCCTGCTGATTCATTCTTTTGGATGTATCGTTTTTTTATGAAAGATCCTTTTTTTCTTATGAATATGCTTTGCACAACTTTATTTAATCATATACAATATCAATATCGTGTACTGTTAGACGGGGGATTTAGGGAAAACGTAATTAAATGTTTAAAATAAATATATTATTGATGCCGAAAGAAAGCACTGGAACAAGTGAAAAAAGTGACTGACGATACGAAATTACGAAATCCGCAACGGAACCGAAACGGACTCGAAGCAATACAAAAATACATTGTCCAAAATGAATTGAAACGGAATCGAAATCGCAAATAGAACGAAAATGACTTGCGATTTTACAAATTTCATGTCCATACGAAATAACGAAAAAAAAATTGTTTCGTATCGGGAAATATTTCGGATGGTGTGTAATTCGTTGCCGGTCCGGTTCGGAACATCGGACGAATCCGAAGCACCGAATCAGCCCATTTTGTGAGAAAAACGAATCGGTATGAAACGAAACGCACATCCCTAAATTTCACTCTTTCCATGATGAGCCATTTCACGCCCATGCACTGAGCTGACTTTTGCTCGCACGTTTAACCACCTGGCTGCTAAGGACGCGCTCAGCTCATCCAGCCAAGTGGTTCTCCTGTGCTACGGACGCGCTGAGCGCATCCTAGCACAGGAGGCAGCAATCAGCCGGGATTCTGGCCGATTGCTGCGCCCCCCCCCGTGCGGGCTGACATCTTCCAAACAGTGACTGGCTTTAACCCCCTTGGGGGCCGAATCGCTATTCGCGCCAGATCACGATCCTCTCCCGGAGCTGGCTGACAGTTTGGATGTCGGCCAAGCTTCTGGGAACTCCCCCTGACGAGATCCCCGTCAAAGTGCAAGACAAAGACCACAGGTCGAAACGCGTTAGTGCCATATTATTAAATTATTTTTTATTTAAATTTAACTGACGTCTTGCTCGTGGTGTGTTCCGGGATTCCAATATTCCAACCTATGGACCAGGTTGCCATTGGAGATTGACGCATGTTGGTGAGATCCTATTCACAAAACCATATGCCTGTACAGTTTAGAGCCGGCTTTATGTGGCTCTCAAAAAAGTGAGTTGACTACTGAGCGTTCTGGAATGAAGGTGTGATAAGGATATACTGCGCAATGTGTATCTCTTGTTATGTTTTCTAGATTGCCTTAAGTACTATTCATCTTCTGGACCATTTTTTGCAAGCGCGAGGACTCTATACAATCTAACAATCAGACATCTGGGGTGTCGAGGATCGCCGTCATTAATAGATGTTTGGAACCAAGATAAAAATGTACATTTCAAAGATTTTACATTGGCTCAGAGTTCCATATGCTTACGAGTAGTCTCTTGGTGCCATCAGCCATGATACCTTGCCATGGAGCACCGAGCGATCATTAATTGACCTTCAATTGTGCCTCTAAATCCAAACAGGTCTGCGTATAATTGTCACATCTTCCAGTGTTTCAGAAGGCTCTCTGCATGGTCTCCTGTCCTCCCTCTTTTAACCTGGGACACTCCTGTTTTACACCTGTTCTGGTGGACCATCGCTGTAGGAGCCCTATTCTGGCAATGCCATTGATGTTCATTTTGGAATGGACAAGACCCAAACGTCCTGTCACTATCATCTCCTGGTCAGTGGACTTCCAAGTACGCACCACTTGTCTCTGGGCCAAAGGTGATCCTTGTCATGGTTTACAAGGAATTCCTCTTACCTATATCATTGACGTAGTGTGCTTCCATCAGCGTTGGGCTTGTTTTCTGACCGTGTGTTGTTTTGTAGTTCTGACTAGGGATGAGCTTTTCGGTTCGATCAGTTCGGAGTTTGATTTGAACTTTGGCCATTCGCAAGTTCGTGAACTTCGAACTTTTTGGCGTGTTCGGTTCGAGTTCGATTTTTTTTTTTTTTTTTTAAAAAAAGTATAAAAAATACTTAAAAAAATACTAAAAAATCTAGAGATAAAGAGACTCTTTACTGCAGAATATTATAAGCAACGGTTTATTAGTTATCGAATTAAAAACTAATGTCTACGTGCAAAGATTCTCACCTCTAAATGACGTGTGTTCTCAAACGTTGTAAATAACAGGTGTTAGTGTTTGGAAATAACATGTGCTTTTAATTAGTCTGGTCTAATGAATTTGATACATTGTATGTAGACTGAGGGTGTGGTGTCTCCTGAACATGTATCAAAGAACACCTGTGCTTCTGAGAAGTGTTCATTTCTCTACTAAATCTTCCTCTGATATGCTGTTTGACCCCTTAACCCTGCATTTCACTGCTGTGTGCTCATCTCATTTTTACCACTTTCGCTCAACATGTTTAAACGCGATTTGAAGCCACATTTTATTAAATGACCCAGACATATTAGATATAGTTCTTTCCGGCAGACTCCGCAGATTCATAATATATCATTTTTATATGTATACGTTATGTCCTGCCTGTATATTATGACAAAAAATGCAATAAAAATTTAATTTGTAATCATCTGCAGTGTTTTTTTCACATTTTAGCACATGAGCGTTTGCGGTTATGTTTTCTATGGGGTGCACTTGTACAAAAATTAGAAATGGGACTTGTTACATTTTGTGGGGGGAATTACGTGATTTATAGCAAACACACCCCATAGAAAAAAATCATTAGTGCAGCATCATTGTTCACATTATAATTGAAATGTGAACAATATTGCTGCATTAATAAAAATAACACACTAAATTTATTTATTTTATTTTTTTTACTTTATACCTGGTCATGTTGGGTATCATTCGAAAGGCCATGCTCAGGCCTTTCGATTGACACCCTCCATCACCCCCTAGCTGCCTGGAGATATCGGGGTTCAAATGAACCCCCTATCTCCACCAGGGGATTCCGGGCCGCTAGGGGTTCCCCGGCTATCTGACGTTATCGCGCTATGCGTGAGGACGTCAGGCAGTGAGGGGGGACCCGGGGGTGGAGCCATGATGGCGGCCCCCACCGGAGCTAGGGCACTACCCAGAACCCCATACACCTTTTATGGCAAATATCTAGCATCTATGACCTCTTGGAGGGCACTCTAAAAATCGAATTTTGAGTCCCATTGACTTGTATTGAGTTCGTGTTCGAATTCCAAATTTGAAAAGTTTGAGTTCGAATGCGAAACAAACTCGGGGGTGTTCGACTCATCCCTAGTCCTGACCTTGGCCTGCGACCTCAATATTGCGTGCCTCTGAAACCCCAAACTCCACTATTCTGCTACTTGTGAGTAAGAGGGCCGGATATGCAGCCTGTAGGCACAGAAATGTGGAGCGCCCCCTCCCCCAAAAAAAAAAAGGAAACCTGCCAAAATGTCCTTTTTAAATTTTCGTTTTGGGCAAACTACAAAGAGTGAAACTTTTATTTTTTGTCAAATCAAAAGAAGGGGCAGAATCTGTTGCCTTAGTTGAGTTAGTGCAGCGGCATTGTTTGCTTTATATCAGTGACGTGCGGTGAGGTCAGGGCTTGGTGAGGCACTGGCTAGTATCAGAGCCAGATATACACAAGTTACGTAGGTTCAGGTTCAGTGCTCCCCAGGATCTGGCTGCTGTCGGTGCTCCCCAGGATCTCTGTCATCCTCAGGCAGCCTAGTGTGACACTGAGGCCACACCTCAAGCACAGCCCTGCACCCACTCATTGTGCGAGACAGGACACATGACTTTCCTGCGCCAATCAATGCATGGGAGGCCTGCCTCCCATGCAGGAGTTTTTTGAATGACTTGGACCAATAGCGCATTCGTATTGGTCCAAGCTATTTCATTGCTCTCCCAGTGCCTCTGAGGCACTGGGAGAGCAATGTTCAGGAAGTGGGCAGTGCTCGGATGTCTGTTCATTGAACAGATGTGCCACACTGCACTGTTCTTGGCAGCATACTTGATTTGCGTAGGCTCAGGCTGTTGAAGGGGGGAAAAAAAAGAATGTGTGGCGCACACAGAGGACGGACGGAGCTGACGGCAGGGGAACGAGGAGCAGGTGAGTTTGACTGCAGCTGCCCTTAATGGCAGGTGAGGCTCTGCCTCACCTGCCACCCCTGACTGCACGTCCCTGCTTTATATGTAAAAACATATATTGCCTCTGCTGTAGAACAGAAAAAAAAATATTTAAAATGTACTTTTTCAATTGTTTTATATTCACACATTTCATGGTCATGTTTGGTTTCATTGTAAAGACCAGACTCTGACCTTTCCATGGATGCCTCACTTAACCTTGTGCGGTGTATAATTCAGAGATGCAGGTTGCAAAGTCCCCCTGTCTATCTTCAATGCAGTGCCACGGTCTAGGTTGTCGATGAAACAATATGTTGCATCATCAGCTCTGCACTTGCTGGCAGTGTGGGAAATAAGAAAGTGAGTCAGCGCAGCATCACTATTCCACTTTATAATTGTAAACTGAATAATAGTGCTGTGTTAGAAAAATATTATTTTATTTGTTATTTGAATTTAACATACTCATAATCTGGTTATGTTTGCTATCACTGGAAAGGTCAGAATCTGACCTTTCCAATGATACCTCATATGTCCATCTATCCCTTAGGACTCCAGAGAGACAGTGGTCTAAATAGTTGCAAACAAAATGAAAATAACCTTTTTTTTTGGACAGAGCAGGTCGCCCCCTTGTGGCAGTCGCCTGTAGGCACATGCCTACTCATCCTAGTTATAAATCTGGCCCTATGGGTAAGTCTCTGCTCCTAGACCTCCCCCTTGTTTCTTCCCTTTCTCTTTTTATTCAGGCTATTTTAAGAAAGGGTTTATCGCTAGGCTTTCCTGCTCTCTGGTCAGGTCTGCATGCTGGGTATTACTCACCCTGACAATAATGCCCTCTTCCATAGAACGGGCAGAGGGTACTCCATGGCTTAAAGTGCCCACTAAAACAGATCTGTGTCTACGTACATTTCTCTCTCCACCGCCATGGCTGCCAGATTAACAGACCGCCATTAAATCGTCATCATGTTCTTCAGCCACACGAAGAAACTGCATTCGCTTCTCTATCCTCTCGTGATCCTGCAAGGATTAAGTTGCTATTTTTGTAACGGTGGAACGTTCAGACAAGCGCACAGTAACACTCAACGTATTCCTTTCCCAGGCCTTGCAGGAAGTAATACATTTATTCCTTCTTAATTATTTTCCATGGCCTCTGGTAAATAACGGAATTTTGGACGAATTGTGATTTGTTATGAAACGAAACGTGCACCTCTACTCTCCATTTTCACCGGTGTTTGCAACTTCGACAAGCACCAGAGCTCTTTGAATAAGCCCCTAAATATTTGCATGTTCGTAGACACGATACATTTTTTTAATTAATCACTTTAATTATCGAGCGAGACTATATTTACATGTCATAAGACTTATGATGATAGACCTCATTATCAACGTACAGAATATTGGCCATTATCAATTTTTAATGCTATATCTTTATGTCTCCAGATCACTGAATAATTTGTTATCAGAAAGCTATCGATCTGCCATAACCTATATGTATATGTGTGTTGCCGACATTTCGGTGCCCTCTCGTTCCCCACAATTCCCTGCACTTCAGGGAGTCACAGTTTGCCAGTGCACCCTGCAATGTATTCAGCAAGCAGCGCAGGGAAGTGCAGGGAAAACTCGCCGCAAACCTGCCGAACACTCACTGAACACTCACCGAAAACCCACAGAAACCGCTGCAAAAACCACGCCGAACACAACAGAAAAAGCCGATGAGCAGCCGATCACAGCGCAGAGCAGCCACCGGAAAAAGCCGACAAGCAGACGAACGGGGTAAAAAAACCAAAAAAACAGTACACTTGAAAGTTTGAAAATTGAAATGCTGAATGATAATGTCTGGAATTTACATATAAAATCCTATGAATGATAATAAAAAGGTCTGTTAAGGTAAAATGGAAAAACGTTGCCTAAAAAATCCCAAAAAATGCCTAAAGATCCTAAAAAAATCTATCAATAAAGAGACTTTTTACTGCAAAATAAAATAATAAACGGTTTATTAGATATTGGGTTAAAACGGGAATATTTTTAACATTGAAACCTATGGGATTCGCCTGATTAAACCTGCCGAATGAAACCACTGAACAGCAGGGCATTTCACTGCCATTTCTCTGCTATTCGGTGTCTCCGAATAGATTAACTTTTCCTTCTCTATGGGGGATTTCACTGCCCTCGAACAGCACAGTACCTGCAGACAATTCGCCAAAATTTGGTGAACAGCCTGCTCTCTGAATAGCCGAATGGCCAGGAAATGTCACCGTACGCTGAATTTTAGTGTCCGGTTACATTTCGTGGCCAGATCGGCGCTCTCTGAATATCCCCTATAGTTACAGACATAGTTATGTTCCATAAATCAATATTTGGCCATAAAATTTATTCAAATAAATGCATTTCCTCAATCAATAGATTGTAAAGCTGGAGGTTTTGGTTTTCTGTTATAAAAATAAGTGTATTAACTCAATTTGAATATCTTTATAAAGGAAAAAAATTTCATCTGCGCTTACTCCAATTATACCGTGTGAATCTAAACACAATTAGAGGCTTGGTTTCTTATTAATGGCCATTATAAGACTAGCTCGCCCGCCAACGTCACGGCACCTCTATAAGGGCGAGTCCTAACCAAAGTGAAACCACAGGCTGCTACATAGCAAACCATACCTGCTCATGCTGCTTGTCAAACATGAGGTAGACTGGTGGGCCTTTATTTATGCTCCCCCAGAAACAAAATCCACTTTGGGATCAAAACAAAGACACGGAGCGGAGTCTTGCTGCAGGGATGACCTGGCTGGAAGTACATTGAAACATACATAGTGCAGGAGGGGTGGGGTCGCGCCTATTCCCCGAAGGGTTGGCTGCAACCACCAAATGCATCCAGCCCAACAACATGTGTAGAACATAACAAAGAAAAAAATTTCATCTGCGCTTACTCCAATTATACCGTGTGAAACTAAACACAATTAGAGGTTTGGTTTCTTATTAATGGCCATTATAAGACTAGCTCGCCCGCTAGTCTTTCTTTGTTATGTTCTACACATGTTGTTGGGCTGGATGCATTTGGTGGTTGCAGCCAACCCTTCGGGGAATAGGTGCGACCCCACCTCCTGTACTATGTATGTTTCAATGTACTTCCAGCCAGGTCATCCCTGCAGCAAACTCCGCTCCATGTCTTTGTTTTGATCCCAAGTGGATTTTGTTTCTGGGGGAGCATAAATAAAGGCCCACCAGTCTACCTCATGTTTGACAAGCAGCATGAGCAGGTATGGTTTGCTATGTAGCAGCCTGTGGTTTCATTTTGGTTAGGACTCGCCCTTATAGAGGTGCCGTGCCGTTGGCGGGTGAGCTAGTCTTATAATGGCCATTAATAAGAAACCAAACCTCTAATTGTGTTTAGTTTCACACGGTATAATTGGAGTAAGCGCAGATAAATTTTTTTTCTTTGTTATGTTCTACACATGTTGTTGGGCTGGATGCATTTGGTGGTTGCAGCCAACCCTTCGGGGAATAGGCGCGACCCCACCCCTCCTGCACTTTGAATATCTTTATGCTTAAAATACATCTTGTTCATAAACAAAAGGGGAAAATAAGATTTCCCTTAACCCCTTCACTATCCAGTACTTCTTGTTGATGTTTTTTTTATCATCACCTCGAAAGATGGGAGGCGGAGTTAACCCCTCAAGGACGTGCAGGTAGCGCCCATAAGGGGTGGCTTTAGCCGGCAAGGTGTACAGGTACGCCTCGCCAACAGGTGTCGTCGCGCGGCACTGATTGTGGCCCGCCCCGCAGCCGACGTGCAGCTCGTGTCATTGGCTGCAGGGGGATGGCTTGAGTTCAGGCCGTCCCCGCGCAGCCAAATGATATGTGCTGCGAGTTGTTGCGCTTAGGCTGCGGGGAGGGGCCGAGGCGGCCCCATTGAAGACAGCAGGGCATACATGTACACCCTGCGTCTTCAAAGCCCTCCCGCCTCCAGAATGTTTTGCGGCAGAAAGGGGTTAATTAATTTTGGGGTAAAATAGAAGATAGTTAAAAAATAAAATTAATGTAAATCTACTCATTGTTAATTTTTTTATGCATTACTTTATCCTTTACAGAAATACTGCTGGGATGAAAGGTTCTAAACTGTAGATGGCGTCACTTATCTGGCACAATGTCACACGTGGTCTGCATTATCAGCATACAGGCAAAAATGGCTTTTGTGTCACATACAGTAAATTTGATGCAGACATATAATAAAATGATGATATCTCCTGCTTATCCTCATAATTTGTAGTGATCATAATGAGATTATTAGCAATGCAATTAGCTCCAAAAGATGAAAGGAAAAAGAAAGAGGAGAAAGGAAACATGAAAAACGAGAAAGAGAACAAATGATGAAAGAGAAAAAAAAGAGAAAAAGAAGAGAGAAAGTAAAAGTGAGGAAGAAAAAATAAAAAATAATGAAAGATGAAAAAAGAAAGAAAAAGGATAAAGAAAGAATGAAAAACGAGAAAGAGAACAAATGATGAAAGAAAAGAGAGAAAGAAAGAGAAAGTAAGAAAAAGAAGAAAGAAAAAAGAAAAGTGAGAAAGAACAAGGAAGGAGAAAGAACAAAAGCTGAAAGAAAGAGGAGAAAGAATGAAAAACAAGAAAGAGAACAAATGATGAAAGAGAAAAAAAAAGGGAAAAAGAAAAACGAGGAAGAAGAAAAAAGAATGAAAGATGAAAGAAAAAAGAGAAAGAAAGAATGAAAAACGAGAAAGAGAACAAATGATGAAAGAAAAGAGAGAGAGAAAGTAAGAAAAAGAAGAAAGAAAAAAGAAAAGCGAGAAAGAACAAGGAAGAACAAAAGATGAAAGGAAAGAAAGAGGAGAAAGAATGAAAAAGAAGAAAGAGAACAAATGAGAGAAAAGAGAAAGAAAGAGGGAAAGTAAAAAAAAGGAGAGAAAGAAAAAAAAGAAAGAGGGGAAAGTAAAAAAAAGAAAAGTCGTGAACGAACAAAAGAAAGGAAAGAGAAAGAATGAAAAAAGGAGAGAAGAAAAATGAGAAAGAGAACAAATGATGAAAGAGAAAAGTAAAGAAAGAAAGGGGAAAGAAAGAGAACAAATGAGAGAAAGAAAGAGGGAAAGTAAAAAAAAGAAAAGTCATGAAAGAACAAGAAAGAAGGAAAGATTAAACAAAAAAGAAAAGAAAAGAGAAAGAAAGAGAAAGTAAGAAAAAGAAGAAAAAAAGAAAAGTGAGAAAGAACAAGGAAGAAGAAAGAACAAAAGATGAAAGGAAAGAAAGAGGAGAAAGAAAGAATGAAAAACAAGAAAGAGAACAAATGATGAAAGAGAAAAGAAAAGAGAAAAAAAGGGAAAAAGAAAAGCGAGGAAGAAGAAAAAAGAATGAAAGATGAAAGAAAAAGAGAAAGAAAGAGAAAGAATGAAAAACGAGAAAGAGAACAAATGATGAAAGAAAGAGAAAGTAAGAAAAAGAAAAAAGAAAAGCGAGAAAGAACAAGGAAGAAGAACAAAAGATGAAAGGAAAGAAAGAAAAAAAGAGGAGAAAGAAAGAATGAAAAAGAAGAAAGAGAACAAATGAGAGAAAAGAAAAGAAAAGCGAAAGAAAGAGGGAAAGTAAAAAAAAGGAGAGAAAGAAAAAGAAAGAGGGGAAAGTTAAAAAAAGAAAAGTCGTGAAAGAACAAAAGAAAAGAAAGAGAAAGAAAGAATGAAAAAAGGAGAAAAGAAAAATGAGAAAGAGAACAAATGATGAAAGAGAAAAGTAAAGAAAGAAAGGGGAAAGAAAGACGGAAAGAGAAGAAAGAGAACAAATGAGGGAAAGTAAAAAAAGAAAAGTCGTGAAAGAACAAGAAAAAAGGAAAGATTAAACAAAAAAGAAAAGAAAGAGAAAGAATGAAAAAAGGAGAAAAGAAAAACGAGAAAGAGAACAAATGATGAAAGAGAAAAGGAAAGAAAGAAAGGGGAAAGAAAGAAGGAAAGAGAAGACAGGAATGACATATATATATATGCTCTTGTGGTGATAATTATAAAAGAAGCATATGCTGTACAGCGTGAATTCCAATGACATTGCTTATTTCTTTTTTATCACTCTCACTTCAATGCGCATAACATTCAGATATCACAAGCAAAATAATACTTATTTCTTTTATGACTGAACAATCCATTCTGCTGTTGAGATAACTGTCGGAAATGTCATTTCCCATTCTCCATCCCTCTATATAACTAACTACTTTTCAACAGTAAATCCATGATTAGCAAAACAATGCATCACGCTGCCAATGGGAGCTGAAGGATTGATAATATAAATATAAAGTTTACTTTCAACAACATTTTACATTCACTGCTGCAAGAACAGTACTTTCAAAGTCTTCAACGCGTACAAACTCACATTCCCATAAATCCTAATGATACGTCTCTCGTTACATATTATTGAGACAATATTTTGCATTTTATAGACCTGAATTTCTCTGTATGTGAATAGCTGTAAACTATAAAAGTCATTTGTTGGGGACGATGCGTTGGGATGTTTCTCTGTTTCAGTCTTTGAGGTGATGGATCTCTATACTATATGCACTGGCACACGTTGACTTTTTGCATAGGATCTGGGGGTTGGCATTTTAAGGTTTCATGTACATTGATGGCAGAAATGGCCTTGCTCTTCCAAATAGTCTGTGTGAGGGGTGGTATGGCATGTGGGTGAATCTTCGCCCAGAGGTATTGTTTTTTGGGTCAGAATGTTAGCTTGAGTATGGCTTATTTGCGTCAGAAAACCACTGCTGGGGGGCGGAGCTAGCCGAGGAAGCGAGCGGCTGCATGTTGAAGGAGCTCTGTGATAAACACGGTTTTTAAAGTTATTTCCGCCGCTTGCTCGCACTTGAGAAACGCTCTACGATCTCTCTGGGGGCACTGGGGGACTCGGTGAGTTTGCCTTACCCCCGAAATTGACGCTCTGGAGCGGATTAACCCCCGCGGCACAATCGGGGCCTAGTACTAGCGGCCATTTTAGAAGCCTGGAAGGAGATTTCTGAGACCTTTTACCGCTCTTCTTCCTTGTGCCTGCGCTTTTGGTGACATGCCCACCGGTCGCTCACAGAAGCTGCGGTCCAGACAGAGGGACATTCGGGACTCCATGAGAGGTGGGTCCACTTCGAAGGGAGATGCGATCTCCTCCTCCCTCCCCCCGGGCTATGACTTTTCGGAAGATGAAGAGGACCCCTGGCACTCGGGTGGTAGCTCTGCGATGACCTGGATCTCCCCACAATCTCGGACACCAGACTCCCAACCACTATCTGCAGCAGCAAAAAAAAGGGCGCAAAAGAAACGAAAAGCAGCGCTGACGGCGTCTTTGAGTGCCTCACTTGCTGCGGGTGGCCTCTCTGATGGGGATTCGGCCGAGGAACACCAGCTTTCAGCCAGCAGTAGTGTGGCTTCATTACGACAGGACGTTTTGAGACCGGGTGCCCAACTGCAACAAACGAGAGCGACCTCACTCGAAACCCATATGACACAGCCTGAGGAAAGTCGGCAGGAGGAGGATGATGATCTTCCTCTTACGAAAAGAGACCTTCGGAGGATCCTGGACGAACTCCGGGAGATCCAGGGGGTGTGGAAACCTGAAGTGGCGGCGGTTCGGGAGGAGGTTGCAACAATCCGTGCGCAGGTGACAGCAGTGCAGGCGACGACCTCTACAGTGCTATCGGAACATACTCACCTGTTGGGACAGGTCGCTGGTCTAAGATCCCAGGTCGAGCTTTTGTCCCGCTCTGTGGAGATGCTGGAAACAAGACACCGCCGTCGTAACGTCAGGGTCAGAGGCATCCCGGACTCTGTGTCGTCGGATGAACTCCCAGCTTATGTGTCTCGTTTGGCCCTTCGGATGGCGGGACTCCCTCTTGACAAGCCAGATGTGATCGGATCGGTATTCAGGGTTCGGAAACCTGCGGCGCTTTCGAAGGGGACACCCCGTGATGTCGTGCTGGCCTTTCGTGACGTAGCATTTAAGGTCAAGCTTATGTCTGCTCCTGGCGCAAGAGATCCAGTGAAATTTGAGGGCTCCACGTTGGCTTTGTATCACGACCTTCCATTCCAGACTCTGCTCGCAGGCGGTTCCGTCCTGTGACTGCGGTTCTTCGGAGGGGGATCCGTTATCGGTGGGGCTTGGCGGGAGCATTGGTGGTGACACATAATAATATCCCCTACACCATCACTGATCCTGAAACCACCTGGTCCGACCTTGAAGCGGCGGGCATCTCGCCGGACCCTCCGGAACTTCAGCCAGACTGAGACCTGAGCGATATTGTTTACCCCCCAGTTTTTTTCTTCTCTGTTTACGTGTCACTGGTCTATAGATAAGCTCTGAGTATAATCTATCAGGACAATTTATGGCATTTACGTTGATAGTCCTACATGCTTATGTGTTTCTTTTGTGTTTTCTTCCTTCACTGAGGTTGGGACTTCTTGCTTTTTGGTTTTTGTTTTTATTATTCCCTTATTGACCTGTTACTACTTGCATCTTACATTATCTGACTGGCTGACCGTAGTTAGTTTGGCCAGCCCTAGACGGCTGTCTTTTTCTACGTTTGATTTCATGAATGTCTTGTTATGTATAATTCTCTAAATAAAAAATTAAAAAAAAAAAAAAAAAAAAACACTGCTGGACTACCTGGGGGAGTCACTATCCAATACAGTTATAGTACTGGCCACCATGAATTAGGGAGGCAGAATACCTAGCATTGACTGGCCGTCCATTGGCCAGTCCAGCCCTGAACGGTTATCATTCTCTGTGTCCAGTTATAAAGCACAAAGAATATGACTGCACATCTAATAATTAGTACGCACAAAGAGTTAAAATTACACATGTGCGATTCAGTTCGGTTCAATTCGGAATTCAGCCAACTAAATGGCAAATTGGCGATTTGGATCAATCTGAATGGACGATATCTGAACCAAATCACTACCCGAATATAAACACCCTGAACTAATCTGATCCGATTTATAAATCCGCCAGATCTGAATATATAGTACAGGAGGGGTGGGGTCGCACCTATTCCCCGATGGGGCGGCTGCAACCACCAAATGTACCCAGCCCAGCAACATGTATAAAACATAACAAGAAGAAAAATGTTATCTGCACTTATTCCTATTATACCGTGTGAAACAAAACACAATTAGAGGCTTTGGTTTCTGTTAATGGCCATTAAGAGAGTAAGCTCACCCGCCGAATGTCAAGGCACCTCTAGTGAGGGTGAATCCTATCCAAAAATTAAACCACAGGCTGATGTGTAGCCAACAGTAACTGCTCACGCTGCTTTTCAGTCATGAGGTAGACTGGTGGGCTTTTATTTATGCCCCCCCAGAAACAAATCCACCTTGGGATCAAGAAACAAAGACACGGAGCAGAACAGCTGCAATTATGACCTGGCTGGATCTGAATATAGTTGAATATATTCTGATTAATTTGAATTGCTCCACAGCTTTATTGCCGCCTGGTTGTCATTTTGTAGAGCATATGCTTCATTCTGTGCATCATTTTTCGGAACATATGCTTCATTCTGTGCATCATTTTTTGCAGCATATGCTTCATTCTGTGCATCATTTTTCGGAACATATGCTTCATTCTGTGCATCATTTTTTGCAGCATATGCTTCATTCTGTGCATCATTTTTCGGAACATATGCTTCACTCAGAGCATCATTTTTTGCAGCATATGCTTCATTCTGTGCATAATTTTTTGGAACATATGCTTCACTCTGTGCATAATTTTTTGGAGCATACGCTTCATTCTGAGAATCATTTTTGGAACATATGCTTCACTCTGAGCATCATTTTTTGAACATATGCTTCACTCGGAGCATCATTTTTGGAGCATACGCTTCACTCAGAGCATCATTTTTTACAGCATATGCTTCATTCTGTGCATAATTTTTTGGAACATAAGCTTCATTCTGTGCATAATTTTTTGGAGCATATGCTGAATTCTGTGCATCAATTTTAGAGAATATGCCTCATTCTGTGCATAACTTTTTGGAGCATGTGCATAATTTTTGGAGGAAATGCCCCATTCTGTACATCATTTATGGAGCACATGCTTCATTCTGTGCATCATTTTTGGAACATATGCCTCATTCTGTACCTCATTTTTGGAGCATATGCTTCATTCTGTTCATTTTTGGAGCAAATGCCTCATTCTGTGCATCATTTTTAGAGCAGATGCTTCATTCAGTGCAACATTTTTAGAGCCTCATTCTGCGCATCATTTTTGGAACATATGCCTCATTCTGTTACTCATTTTTGGAACATATGCCTCATTCTGTTCCTCATTTTTGGAGCAAGTGCCTCAATCTGTGCATCATTTTTTTAACAGGGTTATCCAAAGAGATTCGAAAAGTCACCGCACGTTCGGTGACTTTTCGTTCTCTTCAATTCGGTTCCTTTTGCCGATCCCATTTCGGTGACCCTGCGGTGTATTCAGCAAACAGCACAGGGTCCCCGAATTGCAGGGAAAAGCTGCCGTAAACTCACCGAAAACTAACCGAATGCACGCTGAAAACAAGCAAAAACATCTGGATTAACCTTCGAAGAGGAGCCGAACAGGAGCCGAAAAGGAGCCGAATCACACAGAGCCGAAGCAGCTGTGACGTAGAGGAGGCAGTGAATAAATTAGAAAAACCATTTGTATGAATCTAGGAAAAAGAAACGCTGTTTGCAAAGAAACTACTGAGCGAAAATGTCTGAAATTTTCACAGGAGGTCCAGGGAATGATAATAAAGAGGGCTGTTACAAAAAAAATAAGCTAACTGAAAAAAAAAAAAAAAAAAAATCGGACTTTTAATTTTTTTTTAAAAAATTCAGAAAAATGCTTAAAGTATCCTAAAAAAATCTATAAATAAAGAGACTTTTTGCTGCAGAATTTTATAATGAACGGTTTATTAGATATTGAATTAAAACGGGAATATTTTTAACATTGAAGCCTATGGGATTCTCCTGAATAAATTTGCCGAATTAAACCACCGAATGGCAGGGCATTAGGGGAACCTTTCACTGCTGGTTTGTGTTCTCTGAATAGCCGAAGCAGTGCTTTTTGATGGGGATTTCACTGCCCTCGAACAGGGACCGAACAGGCACCGTATGTTCAGGCAATTCGCCAGGATTTGGAGAATTGCCTGCTCTCTGGATAGCCGAATGGCGAGGAAAGGTAACCGAACGCTGATTTTCAGCGTTCGGTTACCTTTCTCAAGCAATTCGAATCTCTTTGGATAACCCTGTAAGTATATGTCTCATTCTGTGCATTATTTTTGGAGCATATGCTTCATTCTGTGTTCTATCTTGAACATTCAATGTTCTTGAATCCAGGACATACTTGAAAACGAGAGAAATCTCAATGTATTCTTCCTGGTAAAATTACTTTATAAATAAATAAATTCTGTGCATCATTTTTGGAGCATATGCTTCATTCTGTGCATCATATTTTGGAGCATTTGCTTCATTCTGTGCATCACTTTTTGGAGCATTTGCTTCATTCTGTGCATCATTTTTTGGAGCATATGCTTCATTCTGTACATAATTTTTGGTGCATTCGCTTCATTCTCTGCATCATTTTTGGAGCATATGCTTCACTCTGAACCAGACTTTTTACCTGTACACATTTCAGGTTAATATTATTCATATGGAGAAGCATTTCACTGTCTGCGCATGATCGCTACACATGCGCTGTATGTCTGACACGTTCTCAGCTAGATGCATTTCATTAGACAATGGGCTGTTAGTAGCCAGATGCCCAGACCAGAGAAAAGAGGAGGGAGGAAAAAAAGGGTGATTTTCAAGATCAATTTATACCTTATTTGTTTTATTTAAAAACCCCCACAAAAAAACAAAACAGAGATGTTGGGGTCAACAGGAGTTAAATGGGTAAATTCTCTCTTTTTTTTCCCCTTAAAATGTTCCCTTTAAGACAGGACTAAAAAAAGAAGACAGCGCCGGAATTTAATTACTTTTCCAAAATAAATGCGGTCCCCCCCGAGCATATGCAATATTGGGGAAACGTCTAATTTTAAAGTTACTTAATAAATGATGTGGCTGCGCGTCTGTAAAGATCAGATGGCTCAAATCGTAATGATCAAATCCTTCATTCATACACAATTTAAATGAAAAAATGTAGTATAAAAAAAACTATTTATTTTGCATAATAAATAAGAAGTATTTCTTGTAGGATTTTTTTTATGAAGGAATCAACGTCAGTATATTAATATATTGTTAATAGCGGAACAGTCACAAACTATTTATAATACAATTTATTTCTCCTTTTATGTTCAGTACTTTTGTATACTTCATTTTGTGCAATAACTTATTTTTTAACCCCTTCACTGTTGTGAACATGAATACACATTCAGCAGCAGCAGACAGAGCAGCCCGAGATCATGTTAGCACAATCTGGGGCTTTGCTATATGATTGCAAATGATGTTCATATGTTGCAAAAAAAAAAATTGTTTGCTTTTGGGCTCTAGAATGTGCCCTGTGGGCAAAATGCTCAAGCTAAAGCTGTTTAAAATCTCCCAGGGAATACCCTGATATATTGGGCTTTTCCCATCAGATACACAGAGCCACGAGCTGCACTTCCACCTGCAGTAACTCCGTTTGGCCAATAGATGGTGACAACTCCCTGCAAAATAGGTTATCATTATAAGGAATAAATTGGCAATATTCACAAATATTTCTTAGTGGATGATAAATTAAAAATGATTTTCCAAAAAAAAAACACCACTGGTTCCTGACCGTGGATTTTTGGCAAATCACTTGGTAGTGAAGGAGTTAAGTCTTTACTTAATACATTGTTCTAAGGCTGTGACATTGTCCACTTTTCGAATACCGAGCGGACAATGCGACTGCCATTACTCACCTTCCCATTTCCCACGCTGGGAACAGATTCAGTATTTTATAGTCATATCATTAACCCCATCACTACCAAGATTGAGATATCTCGAGCTTCAAAGGCACCATCCGGTGTCTGATATCGAGATATCTCGTTATTCTGATCTGCAGCCCAAAAGCAAATTAAATTTGTTTGTTGCCTCCAAATTTCAATAGCTTTTGGGCTGCAGAAGGTGCCCCAAGGTTTGAGCCCTGTGGGTATAATGCCCAAAGAGCTAAAACTGTAAAATCAGCTGCTGAATGCTCAGAAATATCGGACTTTCAGCAGCCGATGCAGGGAGAAAATAAAAAAAAAATAGACCAGCTGCTCAAACCTCTAACTCAATTTGGCAGGAGATGGCACCATCTACTGCCAAAAAATTGGTTATTTATTGTAACAGGGCTATTCAGAGAGAAGTGAAAACCAGGAGAATGACTGGAGAAGCGAAAATTCTAGGTCAAAATCGTCAAACTAGAAAATTTCTCCCATTTATCTCACTTTCCAAATCGGCTATTTGGTCTATATTGTTCTCTTCTCCTGCCATTCTCCTGGTTTTCACTTTTCTTTGAATAACCCTATAAGAAATACAATGGGTAAAGACTCAAATATTTCTTGATATATAATTAATTTAAAACGATTTTACAAGAAAAGCACTGGTTTCTGCCAATGTATTATTTTTTTAATTACTTGGTAGTGAAGGGGTTAAATACACAAGAAAATGGCTTAACAAACCTGCGCTATTCATTCCCTTTGTTGGAATCACCAGCTCTAGCCCGGCAGGTAACAGGTCGATACATTTCATCCCGGTTTATCTGTAATCTACCATCCATTGCTTTTTATGACATCTCCACTAGGGATGAGCCGAACACCCCCATGTTCGGTTCGCATTCAAACTCGAACAATTTCAAAAGTTCGAGTTCGGAAGCGAACACGATCCGAAGTCAATGGGACCCGAACGTTAGATTTTTAGAGTGCCCTCCAAGAGGGCATATATGCTAGATATTTGCCATAAAAGGTGTATGGGGGTCTGGGTAGTGCCCTGGGGGACAGGAAACAAGGACAAAAAGTTTAAAAAAAAATGTTTTTAAAGGAACAGTGAGTTTTCCTTGAAATAAAGGTTAAGAATAAAAATGAAACATTCCTTCAAATATCGTGCCTAGGAGGTCCCCATAACCTGCCCGTGAAGTGACGGATTTCTAGGATGTATAGAAACATTTAAAACAAAAGAATGACATTTCAAATGACGGTAAATGGTTTTCCTTTAATCTATTCATAAACAACTGCTTGGGGACGGCAGCCTGTATGAAAAGAGGAGAAGTTTTAGGACACGTGGAACAAGTTTAGTGATTTTTTTGGCTAAATTATGGTGAAACTCATGCAAGCTTTGGATGAAAGTAACAATAGGTGCTTTAAAATTGGGCCTTTAGTGTCGGCAACAGTGCCGTCACACCGTAACCCCTCTGCGGTATTGTGGAAGAGTGCAGGGTTGGACCCTGCGGTCAAATATTAAAATGATATGAATCTGCTATAGGTGTCAGTGCACCCAAATATTTTGCATTTGGTGGCAGCAAGTGCCTTCACACCGTAACCCCTCTGTGGTATTGTGGAAGAGTGCAGTAGTGGACCCTGCAGTCCAATATTAAAATGATATGAATCTGGTATAGGCGTCAGTGGCAGTGCACCCAAATATTGGCAGTGCCAACACAGATTCAAATTCCCAGAAATCTCCTACAACTCACTGAAACACACTGTCCCTGATAGCCTGGCAGTGCCAACACAGATTCTAATTCCCAGAAATCTCCTACAACGTCACTGATACACCCTAACAGAACAATCTCCTCTCCTCTCTGATTCACTCCTGCAAACACACACACTGGGGCTGCAGGCAAGGAAGCCTTATATAGTGTGCTGCGGGACGTAGCTCTGTGAGCCCATGATTGGGCAAAATTTGCCCAATCACGACTCTGAGCCGTGATTGGCATTGTCTTGCACCTGTCTTGCACCTGACCTGTGGTCAGGTGCAAGGCTGTAGCCAATTACAAGCTTCAGGCCAGTGGAAAAGTGCATTGTGGTGCATTGTGGTGCATTGTGGGCGAACATGCGGCGAACACGCGGAAATGTTGGGAGTCCGACGAACAGCCAAACGGGCGATATTCGAATCGAACTCTGAACGGATCCGAACCGAACACTCATCCCTAATCTCCACCACCAATATCTCCGTGTCCTATAGCATAATAATAATAATTCAGGCGAGAGGTGAACGGGCGCT
Organism: Leptobrachium leishanense; assembly: GCA_009667805.1. NCBI lineage: Eukaryota > Metazoa > Chordata > Amphibia > Anura > Megophryidae > Leptobrachium > Leptobrachium leishanense. The sequence goes on along the minus strand of CM019065.1, from coordinate 382,755,863 downwards.
CGGTTATGTGTTTGTCAGTTTCATTTGGAATTAATATATTGATGTATTGGAAAAGAAAATGTTTAATGTATGTATTACATTACATATACTAAATAATGCTTGAGATGCATGCTGATTAACCCATTGCAGGACTTTGGGGGTTCACACTAGAAAATGATGCAGATCTGAAACCCACTCTTTTTTTAACCTCTCTTTGTTCATGTCGTATAATATTTTATTTACATTTTATTACTATTTCATATTATACTGGAATATATTATAAATACCTGCCCATGCATTTCTATTCTAGTTTTGCTAAATAAGATTGATGTGTTTACTCTGTTTTGCAATAGTTATAGAGGGGTTAAAGGAAGTATGAAAACCGTATTAACCCTTTCGCTGCTGAGGCTTTTCACACCTCCGCGCTGAGGTCATTTTTACCGCTTTCGCTCATCATGTTTAACAGCGTTTTGAAGCCATATTTTGATATATGACCCAGACATATTATATATCGTTCTCTCCGGCAGACTCAGCAGATTCATAATATGTCATTATTATATGTATACGTCAAGTCCTGTCTTTATATCATAACAAAAAATGCAATAAAATATGAATTTTCAATAATTTTCTATGTGTAAAGTGTTTTTTTTTCACATTTTAACATGCGAGCATTTGTGGTTATATTTTCTATGGGGTGCGCCTGTTAAAAAAATTAGAAATGGGGACTCGTTACTTTTTTTTTGGGGAAAATGTTGCTATTTTTAACAAACGCACCGCATACAAAAATTGTTAGTGCAGCATCATTGTTCACATTATAACTGAAATGGGAACAATATTGCTGCATTAACAAAACAAAGACAAAAACAAAACGTGTTTTTTTAGAATTTTTTTTATTTTTAATTTTTATTTTTTTAAAAAAACTTTTTTCATGGTCATGTTTGGTATCGTTGGAAAGGCCATGTTCTGGCCGATCCAACAATATCAAACATTAACCCCTAGCTGCCACGGATCGGGAGATAGGGGGTTCCAATGAACCCTCTATCTCCACCATTGCTGGCAGCTAGGGGTTAACTCCAGGACTGGCGTCATCGTGCTATGCACGATGACGCCAGTCCTCAGGGGGAGTTCCCTGAGGCTTGGCCGACATCCAAGATGTCGGCCAGCTCCGGGAGAGGATCACGATCCGGCGCTTTTCAGCGCCGAATCGTGATCCGGCTCCCCAGGTGTTAATGACAGACACCGTTTAGAAGGGCAGGCTGTGCCTTTCAAAATGGTGCCTGCCTTAACTTTGTGCCCCCCAGCGATCGGGAGGGAGAGAGGTCCGAAGGACCTCCCCCCCTCCCTTTCAGGTGCCTCCTCCGCACACGCGGGGGGGCGCCTGAATTAGATGTCATCGCGCCGCCGGGATGACATCTAATGGCCCCTCTGGCATTCCGGAGTGCTGGGCTGACATCCAAGATGTCAGCCCGCACCAGGGGGGCGCAGCAATCCGCCGGAATCCGGCGGATTGCTGCCTCCTGTGCATGTCCATAGCACAGGAGAACCACTTGGCTGGACGCGCTCAGCGCGTCCATAGCAGCCAAGTGGTTAAGGATGGAAAACACAAAATACATTAACCCCTTCACTACAATGCCCTTTATGTTGAGAACATGTTTATCATAACATTTGTTGCAAATGCAAATGCATTGTTTAACCCTTTAACGCCGCAGGACGTTCCATGACGTCCTGGCGGAGGGCGGGCTTTGAAGACGCGAGGCGTACAGGTACGCCCCGCTGTCTTCAATGGGGCCGCCTCGGCCCCTCCCCGCAGCCTGCGCGCGCTGACTCGCGGTGAACGTCATTGGCTGCACAGGGACGGCTTGAAATCAAGCCGTCCCCTGCAGCCAATGACGCGCACTGCACGCCGGCTGCGGGGAGGGCCCGAAATTAGTGCTGCGTGACGGCACCTGTCGGCGAGGCGTACCTGTACGCCTCGCCGGCAAATTTAAACACCTTATGGGCGCCACCCCTGCGTCCTTAAGGGGTTAAATGCAAAGTTAACAATAAAATATTGGGTAAAATACATATTTTGCAAAGAAATTGCTATTCTAACTTACATTTAAATAATGTAAATTTGCTCATTTTTAATTGTTCATGTATTTGTTTATCATTTACAGTAATATGACTGGGATGAAAGGTTCTAAACTCTAGATGGCATCCCTTATCAGCATACAGGCAAAAATGGCCTTTGTGACAGATACAGTAACTGTAGACAGATAATAATAAAATGGTGAGATCTCCTGCTTATGGGGATTTGTAATGATCAGGATGAGATTCTTAGCAATGCAATATCTGTATGTGCTGCATAATGCCTGTGTATGGCAATTACAGCAACACCTTGTAACTGTATGTGCTGCATATTGCCTGTGTATGGCAATTACAGCAACACCTTGTATCTGTATGTGCCACATAATGTCTGTGTATGGCAATTACAGTGACAGTTTGTTCACAGTAAGATAAGGTGAAAAGGAGAAGGAGAAGTCAGTAGATTTTGTATCTCCACAGGAGGCACAATAATTTGGCTTTAAAAAGATATGCAAATTAACTTTTGATTGGGGATGAGCTGTTCGGTTCGATCTGTTTGGAGTTCGTATCGAACATCGGCCGTTCGGCTGTTCGCCGAACTCCGAACATTTCCACGTGTTCGGGTCGAGTTCACAAACAATGCACCACAATGAACCACAATGTACTTTTCCACTGGCCTGAAGCTTGTAATTGGCTACAGCCTTGCACCTGACCACAGGTCAGGTGCAAGACTATGCCAATCACGGCTCAGAGTCCTGATTTGGCAAATTTTGCCCAATCATGGGCTCACAGAGCTAAATTCCACAGCACACTATATAAGGGGTCTCACTTCTACAAGATATCTGGGAATTGTTGTAATCTGTGTGTTCTCACTGCCAGCAGCTATTGTGGGGGTCTCACTTCTACAAGATATCTGGGAATTGATGTAATCTGTGTGTTCTCACTGCCAGCAGCTATTATAGGGGTCTCACTTCTACAAGATATCTGGGAATTGTTGTAATCTGTGTGTTCTCACTGCCAGCAGCTATTGGGGGGTCTCATTTCTACAAGATATCTGGGAATTGTTGTAATCTGTGTGTTCTCACAGCCAGCAGCTATTGGGGGGGGGGGGTCTCACTTCTAGCAGATATCTGGGAATTGTAATCTGTGTCTTTACACTGCCACCCATCAGGGGTTCTCACTGATTTATAGGTGGTTCCTGGAAATTGTAATCTGTGTCTTGTCACTGCCACCCATCAGGGGGTCTCACTGATTTATAGGAGGTTCCTGGGAATTTTAATCTATCAGTGTGTCTCACTGAGTTATACCAGAGTTCTGGAAATCTTTAATCTAGATAACACAGTTGAATCAGAGTTCTGCATATATCCATTTTTTATAACAGAGCTGAATCAGAGTTCTGTATATCTTTAATCTATATATCACTCACCATGTCAGAAAGACCAAAAAGGACAGGCAGACACTCCCAGACACAGATAAGAGGGCAAACAGCCCCTGTGTCGGAAGGCCGTTCCCCTGTTCGTCATGGACGTGGTGCATCCTCTGCAGGGGCACACTTGTCCTTGTTTCTAACTGGTGCTGGCCATCCTAAGCAGCAGCAACATACAGAGGATTTGCAGGATTGGCTAACCAGCCCATCCTCATCCTCCGAGTCCTCTACCAGCCAGGCTTGCAGTGGTTTACAGTCCACCTCAGCTGCAAAAACATCTAATTCAGCCTCCATGTCCACAGCTACTCCTGCCGTAGCCTCACTATCATACACGGAGGAGTCAGCTGAATTGTTTGACTACAGTGACAGTGTCAGTGACATGCTGCTTGAGGATGAGCAGCAACTCCAGTGCTCTGATTCAAACTCTGAGGTTGAGGAAGGGAGTAAAATCAGCCTAGAGGGAAGGGGTGCCAGTGACACACAAAGAACTGGCCCTCATGTTCCCCCAGCAGTTGCAGCATATTGCGAGCTTGGCTCCAGTGTCGAGGAGATAGGGGGTGATGACGATGATGAGCAGTGACATGCAGTGAGGTCAGTGGCTGGTGAGGCACTGGCTAGTATCAGAGCCAGATATACACAGGGTTACGCAGTCGCAATTTATGCATTTGATTATCGTTATATAGGAGAATAGAGTTTCACTATTTATAAAGTTTGCATTTTTTTTTACAGCTGAGAGCCATGCACTTACAATACTGACTAATAGAGGGCACTATTACACACATGCTGATTGCTGAGCTCTGTCTGCCCCCCCACGACTGACGAGGACAGTCACATGACTGTCCTGCGTCAATCAATCTAAGGGGAGCTCTGCCTCCCATGGGGGCGTTTTTTTTAAAAAAAGAAGTGCTTGAGACCAATGGAGCTTTCCCATCGGCTCAAGCATTCAATTGTTCTCATTGCTTCTGGAGGCACTGAAAAGTGTAGAACCAGCTTGAGGTTCGCAATTAGTGTAGCATTCAGCTGCGCAAATTGCGTAAGCTAGGCTGGCTCAGTGCTGCCCCTGCAGTGAAATCACACACACACACAAACTGAAAGTGCAGGAGAAAAAAAAGGAGGCAGAAGCAAGCACATCGAGGGAGCGTGGAGCAAGTGAGTATGAGAACTTTTTTCAATAAATAAAAACTTAATTTACAGTTTAAATACAATTTACAGTTTAAATGTCATTACAGCACAATGTCCACATTAATTTACTGGAATGGCAGGGGAGGCCCTGCCTCCCCTGCCACCCCTGACTGCACGTCCCTGATGATGAGGTCACTGACTCCACCTGGGTGCCTGATTGAACAGAGGAGTCAAAGGAGGAGGCACAACAAAAATGAGGCAGAACGTCCTCTATCACCAACCGTAGCCAGTCCAAGGCATCAGAAGTCATAGCTGCTCAGGTGCAGAGTGCTGTTGTCTCAAAGCATATGTACAGGAAGTCTGCTGTCTGGGAGTTCTTTAAGAAATGTGCAGCAGACCGCACGATTGCTATTTGTAATCTATGTCAGATGAGGATCAAGCGTGGGAAAGACATCCCACGCTTGGGTACCACGTGCTTGAGGCGACATATAACCACCTGCCACGCATCCCATTGGCACAACACTTTGCATAGGTCCTCCTCCTCATCTGTCTCTACCCCCACTATATGTCCTGCCATGTCATTGCCTACAACCTCCACTGACAGGGATTGTAGCGGATCCCTGCTACCCTGCCCGGGTAGATCCGCCGTCAGTGCCGAACTGGTTTAGGGGTGTAGAGTCAGGGGTAGCGGGCGGTAGGGATTCGGCGGTGATCCAGCGTTTCTTTCCACGGTCCTTGCAGCGTCGCGGTTCCCCAAGCCCTGTTATCCCCAATTACTAGCCGAGGCAAGAGTAAAGGTTCAAACAGGAATGAGTTTATTTTAACATCGAGAATACAGGGTTATTTATGAGAAATGAAACCATTGTTCTCCCCTGGCCCGCCCTCAGTCCTCCTGCGGTGATCTTTGTTTGTACCTCAAGCCATACCCATCTGCCTGGGTTAACCTGGGGGAACCCCTACGGTGCGCAGCCCTTATCTCGGGTCTCGGCGCCAGCTTGTCTGTTCCCCCCTCCCAGAGCCTCTCCCTGTCTGGCCAGCGCCCGGCCCCCCCTGTGGTGTGAGCACTCCTTGTGGCTTTCCGCCCGAGTTTGGGGTTTTACCAGGGATTTCGGGGTGATCCCCTGGGAGCGGCGGCATACTGGGGGTACAGCCTGGTAGCTCGGGTCCGGGGGCTGGTTCAGTCCAAAAAGCGCCCGGATCGGATCCACGGAGCCCGAGCTGCGAAGGGGGAAAGTTCGGCGGCTGTACCCGAGCAAGAGTCACTGGTTGTCGGCCGCGCTCCCAGCGAGGGATCCCTGGTCGGCGTTCGGGTTTCTCGGGGTGTTTCGTTCTATAATTCGAACCCCCGTAAGCACCTATTTTTAGGAGCCCACTGGCCAAGAAGCGCTCTTCTGCGTGGTTTCCACGCTGCGGGGCAAGGCAGGCAAGTTTGGGCGGCTTGGCAGAGACAGTCAGCGGCGGCTCGAGGCATTCACAGACCGGGCGTCTTCCCGGGACTGTGGACAGGCGGGGAACAGGTCAACCATGGGGAGAATTACAGGGGAAACTTATAAAAATACAACCTAACGAATTCTTTAATACACCATACTAAAACAACATTTTTAAAATTTTGTACCGCGCTACGGTATAGTGGCGGCTGTTCCGTCACACATCTCCCCCAAGTTTCCAGATGGCAGACCCAGTGAGACCCTCTTCGGGTCCGCTTGGGGATGTCCATGGCCTCCACCCACCCTAAGTTTCAAGCTCAGTCTGGCGGGATAGTCCGTCCGCATTGCCATTTTGCTTCCCAGGCCGGTACTGGATGGTAAAATTGGAGGGCCAGGCTCCACCGCAAGAGCCTGCTGTTGTCCCCGGCCACCCGGTTCAGCCATACCAGGGGGTTGTGGTCCGTGAGGACCGTGAAGGAGCACCCATACAGATACTGTTGGAGATACAACAGCATATATTATACTATGGACTGCAGGTGGCGCTGTTAGTACAGGTTAAATGTGTTCTAAACTCGTTGGTATATGTTCACAGGAAATAAGTCTCTATTGTCTCTGCTTTACTTCCTTCTTCCTTTCTAGCTGTGTGATGATGAAGCATCCTGATATATATCCAGTGACTAATCTGTTATAAGTTGTTTTATTGCTATATGCACAAAGTAAAGTTCTCTACTGCAGATTCACAAGACTCCAGTACCTCTTTCATACATAACCAACAGGTTATGGGCCCAGACACTGAAAACGAAACTACAAATCAGTAAGTGCTGCAGCTATCATCCAAATACCTGCTGTGTGTGAGGAAAGGAGCTGCATCCAATATACTGAAAGATGGCAAGTGGCTCAGATGTGAAATATGCAATAGCAAAGCTAAACAATACCAATTATCAGCTGTGGAAGTTTAAGCTGGAAATGCTGTTATCCAAAGATGATCTGTGGCAGGTGCTGGATACAATCAGACCCACTGACAACCCAGAAGAATGGGACAAAAGAAACAGGCAAGCAAAAGCAGTTATAAGCCTGTTAGTGGAGGATGATCAACTAATCCATATAAGAAAAGAAAACACAGCTAAAGGTATGTGGACTGCGCTACAGAAACTGCACGAGCGTTCAAACTTAAACAGTAAACTATATCTGCTACGTAAACTGTATAAGATGAGGCTGGAAAAAGGCCAGGAAATGTGTGAACATGTGAACGCTATGCTGGAAATTGTGGAGCAATTACGTGCAATTGGAGAAGAAATAAAAGACAATCATGTAGTGGCATTACTATTATGCAGCCTTCCAGAATCATATAGTGCCCTGATAAACGCTCTAGAAACCAGACCAGAGGAAGAACTAACACTGGAATATGCTAAAGGGAAATTAATTGATGAATACAACAGAAAGAAGGAAAATATACGTGGTGAAGAGAATGACAAAACAGAAGTAGCTCTAAAGGTGAATGAAAACACAAAACAAAACAAAGAGACCAGAGTGTGTTTTCGCTGCAAAAGGACAGGTCATTTGAAATATAATTGTTCAATCTGGAAAGCAGAACAGCGAAGGAGAGAGACATTCACAAAAGAAAGAGCTAAAGCAGCCACACAGGAAAGCAAAGACACAGCGTGGAGTGCAAGTTTTAAAGTAACTCAGAATACTACCCCGCATGGATGGTACATTGACTCAGGAGCAACAAGTCACATGACCAGTGATGAGACCTTCTTCACAGAAATTAATTTTAATACAAAAGACAAAGTCTTCCTAGCAAATGGGAAAAGTATTACATCAGAAGGTAAAGGTCAAGGATTTCTGAACTGCATCACACCATCAGGAGGTAACCGTAAGCATCCTTGTAAAGAACGTTCTGTATGTTCCAAGTCTAGAAGGAAGCCTCCTATCAGTAAAAAACCTTGCTAACAATGGACTTACAGTACAATTCCGAGGTAATGAATGCACAATTCGAAACAGAAAAGAAATCGTTGCAAAAGGAAGGTTGAATGAACACCTATACAAAATCGTCACTGAACGTGTTCAAGTCAAAACAGTCACTCATAATCCACATGACAAGTGCATCCATCTATGGCACAGACGATTGGGGCATCGAAACTCAGAAGCTATAAAGGAACTTTCTAAGAGAGAATTATCAGAAGACATGATAATGATACCTTGTCCAAAGTTGATGAAGTGCACGTGTTGCATCAAAGCAAAGGCCACACGTACACCACTTCCACAAGCCAGTCAAAGAAAAACCACTAAACCCATGGAACTTATACACAGTGACGTGTGTGTGGACCAATGAAAACCCCGACACCCAGCGGCAACAAATATTTAATAACCTTCATTGATGACTATTCCAGGTACACAACGACATATCTGATGAAACACAAAAGTGAGACAACTGATAAACTTCAAGAATTTGTAGCGATGACTAGCAACAAATTTCAAAGGAAACCCGGAATAATACGCACGGACAATGGAGGGGAATATATGGGTAAAGAAGTGGAATCATATCTAAAGAAACATGGTATCATACACCAGACAACCGTACCGTACACTCCAGAAAACGGTGTAGCTGAAAGAAAAAATCGCACTCTTGTAGAAATGGCCAGATGCATGCTTTCAGATGCCAACCTACACAACAAGTACTGGGGAGAAGCAATAATGACTGCAACATATCTACAGAACAGACTACCATCTAAAGCTATTGAAAGTACCCCTTATGAAATGTGAACAGATCAAAACCTAGTATAGGTCATATTAGAGTTTGGTTGCAAAGCATACGTTTACATTCCAAGTGAAAAACGCTCCAAGTGGGAGAACAGAGCCATAGAAGGCATTCTAATAGGCTACAGTGAACAAAGTAAGGGATACAGAATCCTTAATCCAAAGACCAACAAGGTCACAGTAAGCCGCAGTGTTTATTTTGATGAAAGCCAAACATCAGAAATAATGACTCCCGAAAAACACGAAAAAAGGTGCCGATTGAAATAGCAAGAGATGCTGACCAAAAGGAAACTGTGCAGGAGTCAGACCAAGAAGTGGAACTCACAATTGATGACTTAACTGTTCACAATCCAGTAGAACCGACAGAACAACCAGAAATCAGAAGATCTACTCGGACAACAAAAGGATCCCACCGCGCAAGCTGTCATACACTGTTAAGACACATGAGACATTTGAACCAACATCTTGGGAAGACATAGATAAACTACCAAAAGGGGAAGCCAATCAGTGGAGAAAGGCGGCTGAAGAAGAACTAAAATCACTTCAGAAAAATGAAACCTGGACTCTCACAGAGCTCCCTCCCGGTCACAAAACTATAGGAAGTAAATGGATTTTTAAAGTGAAGTACGACGCAGAAGGAAACATTCACAGATACAGGCAAGAGTAGTCGCCAAGGGATATTCCCAGAAATATGGAGAAGATTATGATGAAACATTTGCTCCAGTGGTAAAGCACACAACCATTAGAACATTCCTCAGCATTGCAGCTGAAAAACAAATGCAAGTGAAGCACCTGGATGTCAAAACAGCTTTTCTATATGGAGATATCAAAGAGGAACTCTACATGGAGCAGCCACCAGGGTTAATACAGGACAGAACCTTGTGTGTAAACTGCAAAAGAGCATCTATGGTCTCAAACAAGCAGCAAGAATGTGGAATGAAAAAGTGAACGAAGTACTCACAACAGAAGGATTTTCAAGAAGTAACGCTGATCCATGCCTGTATTCAAAGAATCAAGACAACAAATGGATCTACCTACTAATTTATGTTGATGACATCATAATTTGTTTTGAACAAGAAGGGGATTATGATCAAATAACTAGCACATTGAAACAAAACTTTGAGATTAAAGAGCTTGGGAACATTGCTCACTATTTAGGAATCCAAATCGAGAAAGAAGAAGACGGAAGTTATCTTCTTCACCAAAGTCAGAAAATTACAGATATTCTAGCAGAGTTTCACATGCAAGATGCAAAAGAGGTGAAAACGCCTATGGAACCAGCTTATCAGAAAGACAATGGAATGGAAAACTTGTTACCTAACAATGAGAAGTACCGCAAAGCAATTGGAAAATTGTTATACATTGCAACTGTGACAAGACCAGACATTGCCGCAGCATTGAGTATACTCTGTAGAAAAGTTTCAACACCCTGTCAACGTGATTGGAATGCCGTAAAAAGGGTGATACAGTATCTAAAAGGAACAATTCATATGAAACTGCGACTGCCAGCAACACCAATGCAAACTTAATTGGATATGTAGATGCTGACTGGGCCGGAGATATCACAGACCGCAAATCTACTACTGGTTACATCTTCCAGTACGGAGAAGGAACCATCAGCTGGTCTAGTCGAAAACAAGCGACTGTTGCACTCTCTTCAACTGAAGCAGAATACATAGCAGCAGCACATGCATGTCAAGAAGCAATTTGGATTCGTCAACTTCTATTAGACATGGGACTGGATATGTCTAAACCGATACCCATCTTTGAAGACAACCAGGGAGATACAGTTGCAATTTCTTCAGGGCCCATACCAGGGCCAGGCACTCCTTCTCGATGGCCACATAAGCTACCTCCCTGGGTAAAAGTTTCCGGCTGATGTAGGCAACCGGGTGGTCGTGCCCGTCTTCACCGACCTGGCTCAGCACTGCTCCCAATCCGAACATAGATGCGTCTGTGTGGACAACAAAACGTTTAGTGGAATCAGGAGCAGTCAACACGGGGGCTCCCACCAGGGCTCGCTTGAGCTGCTTCTTCACACTCCGGGGACCACAGTACCTGTCGGGGAAGGTTCTTGCGGGTCAGGTCAGTCAGGGGTTTGGCAATGGCGCTGTAGTTGGGGACGAAGCGGCGGTAGTATCCTGCCGTACCTAGAAAAGCCAACACCTGGGTCTTGGTGCGGGGAGTGGGCCACTGGGCAACAGCCTCAACCTTGGTGGGTTCTGGGTGCTGCCTTCCGCAGTCCACCTGGTGGCCCAGGTACTGGACCTCGGACATGCCGACGTGGCACTTGTCTGGTTTGATGGTCAGACTGGCGGTGCCAAGGAGGTCCAGTACGGCCCGTAAGTGTTGTAAGTGTTCCTCCCAGGTGTTGCTGAAGATGGCTATGTCATCTAGGTAGGTGCTGGTAAAGTCTTGCATCCCCTCTAGCAGCCGATCCACCATGCGTTGGAAAGTGGCCGGGGCATTCTTCATCCCCAATGGCATAACCCGAAATTGGTATAAGCCAAATGGAGTGATGAATGCCGATTTCGACACACCTTCCTCGGCAAGGGGAATCTGCCAGTACCCCTTACATAGGTCAATGGTGGTGAGAAAGCTTCCCTGGGCAATCCGGACTAGGAGTTCGTCGACTCGGGGCATGGGGTAGGCGTCAGTGACAGTGTGGTCATTTAACTTCCTATAGTCCACACAGAACCTGGTAGTGCCATCCTTCTTGGGTACTAGAACCACTGGGGAGGCCCAGGGGCTCTCGGAGGGTTCTATTACCCCTAGGTCCAACATCTCACGGATCTCTTTCTGCATCCCGTCTCTCACTGCATCGGGGATTCGGTACGCCGTCTGCCGCAAAGGGGCTTGACTCTGGGTATCGACCCGATGCAGGGCTACGGAGGTGTAGCCGGGACGGGATGAGAACAGGTCTCGGTGCTCCTGTAGCACCTGCTGAGCCTGTTCCTTGTGGCGGGGGGTGAGCCCCTCGCCCAGTCGGACATCGGCTATCCCCTGGGCGCTTGGATCCCCGGGCAGTACCAGCAGGGGGAGATCCTCCAGATCCCCCGCGTCTGGCGCGCAGATGGCGGCTACTGCCTCTTCCCTTTCGAAAAACGGTTTTAGCATGTTCACATGAAAGGTTCTGTGTATCCTTTCATCTGAGCATCTAGCTGCGGTGAAGGTGGTATCGCAGATCTTTTCTATGATTTTGTAGGGTCCTTCCCAGGCTGCCTGCAACTTATTTTGATTGACCGGTCGGAGTGCTAACACTTTCTGCCCTATCTGGAAGGTGCGGTCCCTAGCCGACCGGTCATACCACCTCTTCTGCTTGGTTTGGGCCGCTTGGAGATTGTCCCGTACCAGGGCGGTCAATTCCTGCAGCCGGTCCCTAAACTCAAGCACATAATCTATGGCCGAGGTCCCCTCCTCGGCCAGAGCACCTTCCCAGTGCTCCCGGAGCAAGTCCAAGGGGCCGCGCACTCTCCGGCCGTACAGTAGCTCAAAGGGAGAGAAGCCTGTGGCTTCCTGGGATACCTCCCGGTACGCGAACAGAAGGTGGGGCAGATGGCGTTCCCAGTCCTTATGGGACATGGTAAAGGTGCGGAGAAGCTGCTTGAGGGTCCCGTTGAACCGCTCGCAGAGCCCGTTGGTCTGCGGGTGGTAAGGGGAGCTGTACAGGGGTTTAATCCCGCACAGCCTCCAGAGCTGCTGGGTCACCTCGGCCGTAAATTGTGTGCCCTGGTCAGACAGGATTTCCTGGGGAAATCCAACCCTGGAGAAGATCTGCAGCAGAGCTCCGGCAACGGTCTCTGCGTGGATATCCCGGAGGGCCACAGCTTCGGGGTACCCGGTGGCGTAGTCCACTACGGTCAAGATATACTTCTTGCCCGTAGGGCTAGGCACTGCCAAGGGTCCTACCAGATCCACTGCCACCCATCTAAAAGGTTCTCCCACTATGGGCAATGGTCTCAGGGGAGCTTTCTTGGCGTCCCCCCGCTTCCCTACTCGTTGGCATACCCCACACGTCCGACAGTAGTCCCTAACTTCCCCTGATAATCTGGGCCAAAAGAAGCTCTGGGTCAGACGATGCAATGTCCGCCGGTGCCCGAGATGGCTCGCAAGGGGAATATCATGCGCGATCCTTAACAGATCGCGCCGATATTTCGCCGGCACTACCAGCTGCCTGTGGGGTACTCGTCTATTCCCTGGCTCGTTCCCCCCGATGTCCTGTACAGCTTCCCTTGGTCCCAGGCAAATCTCACCTCCCCTAACCCTCCCGGGTCCCTCCCTGCTTGTTGTCGGTATGAGGCAAGGGTAATATCGTCCCGGGTGGCTTGGGCAAAGTCCGTCAGGGAATCCCAGGTCAGGGCAGGGGCGTTGTCAGGGCCAAGTGGGGGTGTTGGTCTGGTCTGGCTTACTGTGGTCCCCTCGGAGTCGGTGGGTGGAGCCTTCCGTGCCTGATTGCGGGTGGTAACGGGGCATACCCCGCCAGGATGAGGGTCCTCAAAGGTGGAGGTCAGCAATCCCAGGTCGTTGCCAAGTAGGACCTCGGACGGTAGATTCTTCATGACCCCGACCTCCACATCCCGGGCATTTGTGCCCCATTTTAGATGGACGCTGTCATGGAACGGACATTGGGGCTCTGACCAGCGAGCCCCAGAACTAACAGCCTGGGACATTTCAAAGACCTTTTTCCTTATTTCAGACTCTTTCGGTTCTGCGTGTTGAAATGAACAGTTATACCTTTTCTAGATGTGGTTTTATTGGTGTGATGTATTACCATGTATCCTGTATTGTATGAGTGTGGATTCAGATGTGTAATTGTGTGATGCATTTAAAGGTATTATATTTCCCCTTGGTTGCTAGGAGTGAAAGGCTGTGTTGAAATTCAATTGTATGCTAATTTCTGTGTACATTAGCTCTGTGTGTGTGTGTAATCTGATGATGCAAGCATGCCATTGTATGCAAATTGAGTTCCCATTCAAGCTTGGGCATGTCTCCTTTGTGTGTGTGATGTTTAAATGCGTGTCCCATTTGAGTAAAAAGTCAGTTCAACTGCGTTTGACTTGAAGCATACAGCCCCGTTTGGTGTCGTCATTTCGTAGCTAAAATCACAGTGCAGGAGACACTCTGCGGTCTCCTAGCTCCCCACTACGCAGAACGGGTCAACTTAATTCGGCAGCACCATCTCGCCAAGTAACGCCAGGGTCATCTCAGGCCGCTCGAGACGCCGAGTGCCGTGACACTCGGTAGTCGGGCCTGACGCCATCAAGAGGGGGTCAGATTGGAGCACACCCGCAGACGGATAACACCCCATTCCGTCACAGACGCGGACCGTAGGGATTCGATACACATGGCCGCCAGCGACTCTGACGGCCACCGAATACCCGGTTGAAGCAGCCGAGGGGATAAGATGGGGCTGTGCCAGGGTAAGGGTTGCACCGGTGTCTCGCAGACCACTGGCAAGTTGTCCATTCACCCGAACTTGTTGGCGATGGTGTTGACGGTTGTACTGCGCGGCTGCTTGCACGGGGTTGGCCTCATGCAGGATGCCCCAGTCTTCCTCGAGGGTGGCTGTGGGTTCCGGTTCCTGATGGCAGCAGTATGCCGTAGCTCGGTTCGGTGGGTGCCCTGCCCGGGACGGTGCCGGACGCTGGTTGTTCAGGGGACAACGGTCTCTCATGTGTCCGATCTGGTTACACCCATAGCACCGGGGTCCTACCCAAGGAGCCGGGGTGGAGGGTGCCGGTGGCCTGGGTGCTCGTTCGAGGGGAGCAGGGCGTAACTGTGGCGCTGGATGGAAGCGGGGAGATGGGGCTCGGATGGCCGGAGGGGCTACTCGCCTGGTGTCCTGCTACTCATCGGCAAGGCGGGTGGCTTCAGACAGGGTGAGGGGGCGCCGGTCTCGCACCCAGTCTCGGACCTCTGGAGGAGAGTAGTTGTAGAACTGCTCCAGTAATAGCAGCTGGACAATCTGGTCCGGTTGGGTAGCTTGGCACCCCTGTATCCAGCTGCGGAGCGCCTGGTGCATCCTGTGTCCCCACTCCGCATACGAGTCCTGAGTGCCCCTTCTTAAGGCTCGAAATCGAACTCGATACGCCTCCGGGGTGAGTGCATAGCGGGCCAGCAGATGTTCCTTGACCCGCTCGTACACCATACAGTCTTCATCTGCCACCGCCCGATAGGCTTCAGCCGCCCTGCCGGTCAATTTGCTCACCAGGATGGGTACCCAGTCTCGGACCGCCACCCCCTGCAGGGCACATTGCCTCTCGAAATCCTGCAGGAACCCGTCGATGTCTTCGCTCCCCTCTGGGAAGAGTTTGAATGCTGCGAACGGTATTTTCTGTTTGGGGGGTCCGGTACTGCCTTGGGGGGACAGCGACCCCCCGGACCTTTGCTGCATCTCTGCCTGGCGAAGCTTGTCTGTTCTCGGCCAGGACCCTCCCAATGATGTCGGCGGAGGGGTCCGTTCCGTATAGGGCCAGCCGCCACTGCACCTCTCGCCTCCATTCCGAGGTCTCGGAGCCCTCAGAGGGAGCCATGCTGTTGCGGTCGTCCTCCATCAGTTCTCCGATGATGACCGCTTTCGCCTTGCCTCCGGGCGCCTTGCCTCTGGCTTTTAACAGTTCTTTCAGGACCGTGCGCTTCAGCCCTTCGTAGCGCTGTGCCATACGGGGTCACCGCCGTTGCTGGTACTGTCCACCTCTCGAACCCAGGGGTGTCTGAGACCGGGGTCAAGCCGGCGGCTGTATCTCCCCCTGCTGGGCTGGTCTCAGATTCTCCCCCTGGATGATGTCTACTCCAGACGCTCGGCGTGTCGCAGTGGCTGAGACCGGGGTCAAGCCAGCGGCTGTATCTCCCCCTGCTTGTCTGGTCTCAGCCGGATCCCAGCGCTGCCAGCCAATGTAGCGGATACCTGCTACCCTGCCCGGGTAGATCCGCCGTCAGCGCCGAACTGGTCTGGGGGTGTAGAGTCAGGGGTAGCGGGCGGTAGGGATTCGGCGGTGATCCAGCGTTTCTTTCCACGGTCCTTGCAGCGTCGCGGTTCCCCAAGCCCTGTTATCCCCAATTACTAGCCGAGGCAAGAGTAAAGGTTCAAACAGGAATGAGTTTATTTTAACATGAAGAATACAGGGTTATTTATGAGAAATGAAACCATTGTTCTCCCCTGGCCCGCCCTCAGTCCTCCTGCGGTGATCTTTGTTTGTACCTCAAGCCATAGCCCAATCTGCCTGGGTTAACCTGGGGGAACCCCTACGGTACGCAGCCCTTATCTCGGGTCTCGGCGCCAGCTCGTCTGTTCCCCCCTCCCAGAGCCTCTCACTGTCTGGCCAGCGCCCGGCCCCCCCTGTGGTGTGAGCACTCCTTGTGGCTTTCTGCCCGAGTTTGGGGTTTTACCAGGGATTTCGGGGTGATCCCCTGGGAGCGGCGGCATGCTGGGGGTACAGCCTGGTAGCTCAGGTCCGGGGGCTGGTTCAGTCCAAAAAGCGCCCGGATCGGATCCACGGAGCCCGAGCTGCGAAGGGGGAAAGTTCGGCGGCTGTACCCGAGCAAGAGTCACTGGTTGCCGGCCGCTCTCCCAGCGAGGGATCCCTGGTAGGCGTTCGAGTTTCTCGGGGTGTTTCGTTCTATAATTCGCACCCCCGTAAGCACCTATTTTTAGGAGCCCACTGGCCAAGAAGCGCTCTTCTGCGTGGTTTCCACGCTGCGGGGCAAGGCGGGCAAGTTTGGGCGGCTTGGCAGAGACAGTCAGCGGCGGCTCGAAGCATTCACAGACCGGGCGTCTTCCCGGGGCTGTGGACAGGCGGGGAACAGGTCAACCATGGGGAGAATTACAGGGGGAATTTATAAAAATACAACCTAACGAATTCTTTAATACACCATACTAAAACAACATTTTTTAAATTTTGTACCACGCTACGGTATAGTGGCGGCCGTTCCGTCACAGGGATGATGCTACAGTAATGGGTGTACCAGGTCCTTCCTCAGAATGTGACAGCATCCCATCAGCTGAAGATTTACGTAGTCAGATTACGTTGCCCCAGCTGCTGCAGCGTAAGAAAAAATATAGTCCCAACCATCCCCAAGCACAGCGTCTAAATGCCATCTTAGCAAAATTACTCGCATTACAGTTGCTGCCTTTCCAGCTGGTGGACTCCTTCCTTCCGTGAATTTGCTGAATGTGCTGTACCACAGTGGCAGGTTCTAAAACGCCAATTCTTTTCACAGAAGGCCATTCCAGCACTATACCAGCACATGGAAGACAATGTTATGGAGTCATTGGGAAAGGCAGTCAGCAGCAAGGTGCACATGACTTTAGACACGTGGTCCAGCAAGCATGGACAGGGTCGTTACATTTCCTTCATGACACACTGGGTAACTCTGATTGTAGCTGGGAGGGATCCAGGACGGGGCTCTGTGCTAGAGCTTGTTCATCCACCATGCCTCCAGAAAGCTGCTTGTATGATGTCTGTCTGCTCCACCACCTCTTCCTCCTTCTATGTCTCTGGCGAAGTGCAGTTAAACCGACGCGTGGCAGGGGCTACGCAATGGCTCAAGCAAAAAGATGCCATACTGTGCTTGAGCTGGTTTGTTTATGGTACAGGAGCCACACCGGGCCAGAAATTCTGTCAGCTCTGCAGGGGCAGGTGCAGAGATGGTTAACACCACTCCAACTTTAGCTGGGAATGGTCGTCTGTGATAATGGCAGCAACCTTCTCTCTGCCCTATGCCAGGGTAAATTGACGCATGTACCATGCCTAGCACACGTCCTAAATCTGGTGGTACCGCGTTTCCTAACCAGGTACCCAGGGCTGGCAGAGCTTCTCAGCCAGGCCAGAAAAGTCTGCAGCCACTTCATACGGTCATTTCCAGCAAGTGTTTGCCTGGCAGAAATTCAAAGAGAATTCCACCTTCCCACAAACCGTCTGATCTGTGACACGCCCACCAGGTGGAACTCGACATTAGCAATGGTGCAGCGTCTGCACAAGCAGCATAGGGCCATCAATGAGTATCTGTGTGAGTATGGCACAAGGACAGGTTCAGATCAACTTGGGTTTTTTCCCCCCCACAGTGGCTGATGATCAAGGATGCATGCACTGTACTGTGACCATTTGAGGAGGCAACGAGGATGGTGAGCAGGGACAGTGCATGCATCAGTGACACAATTCCTTTAGTGTTCCTGCTGGAGCGCACTCTGAGGAGGAGGAATATTTAAGTAGTGGAGGCATTGAAGGTGGGGATTCCTCAAGGGAGGGTTTTGTGTGCCCAGAAACCCAAGGACTAGCACGTGGCTGGGAGGAGGAAGTACACGATGGGGTCATCCTCATTGACCAGGAAGACTCGGAAGCTAATGCCACCTCCAACCTACGCTGCATGGGCTCCCTTTTCCTGCAAAGCCTGCTAAAGGACCCCAGGATTTGTGCTATCAAGGAGAGGGATCATTATTGGTTGGCAAGCCTTCTTGATCCACGATACAAGGGTAAAGTTGCAGAGCTCATCCTGCCCGCACAGAGGGAGGACAGGATGAAACAACTTGAGTTGTAGTTGTTGGTAGCTTACCAAGTGATGACACAGGTGCTTCTGAGGCTGCGGATGATCAGAGGAAGAGTGGTGAAGGCCGGGGCCGATTGGCTGATGCCTTTTTAATTTTTTTTAATCCACGACGCCCAGGGACGTCAAATGTAGGCACCCATTGCCAGCGTCTTCACCATATGGTGCAAGACTACCTAGGGGCAAGGGCAGATCTGGATACCTTTACAGCAGATGATCCACTGGCTTACTGGGTGTTGAGATTGGATCACTGGCCAGAACTTAGCCAATATGCTATGCAGCCACTAGGTTGCCCTTCATCCAGCGTGCTTTCTGAAAGGACGTTCAGTGCCGCTGGAGGTTTTGTCACAGACAAAATAGTGCATCTGTCCACTGACTCTGTAAACCGACATTTATAAAAATGAATCAGTCCTGGATCAGCAGCTATCAATCCCCTGATGCTGACGTAACTGAATAGATCGGGGATCTCTTCTGCATTCCCAAAACCTCCACCACTGCACTCTTCCACAATACCACAAATGGGTTACGGTGTGAAGACTCTGGCTGCCACCAAAGGAAAAATATTTGGGTGCACTGACACCTGTACCAGATTCATATTATTTTAATATTTGACCGCAGGGTCCACCAGCCCTGCACTCTTCCACAATACCACAGAGGGGTTACTTACGGTGTGAAGGCACTTGCTGCCACCAAAGGCACAATATTTGGGTGCACTGCCACTGACGCCTATACCAGAATCATATAATTTTAATATTGGACCGCACTGTCCAACCCTGCACTCTTCCATAATACCACAGAGGGGTTACGGTGTGACGGCACTGTTGCCGACACTAAAGGCCCAATTTTAAAGCACCTATTGTTACTTTCATCCAAAGCCTGCATGAGTTTCACCATAATTTAGCCCAAAAATCACTAAACTTGTTCTGCGAGTCTGAAAACGTCTCCTCTTTTCATGCAGGCTGCCACCCCAAGCAGTTGTTTATGAATAGATTAAAGGAGAACCATTTACCGTCATTTGAAATGTCATTTTTTTGTTTTTAAATGTTTCTATACATCCTACAAATCAGCCACTTCACGGGCAGGTTATGTGGACCTCCTAGGCACGCTATTTGAAGGAATTTTTCGTTTTTATTCTTAACCTTTATTTCATGGAAAACTCACTGTTCCTTTAAAAACGTTTTTTTTTTACTTTTTGTCCTTGTTTCCTGTCCCCCAGGGCACTACCCGGATCCCCATACACCTTTTATGGCAAATATCTTGCATATATGCCCTCTTGGGGGGTGTGGCGGAATGAGGTGTTGTCCGCCTGCGGGTGTGCTCCTATCTGATTCCTCCCACTGCGCTTACCGCCGACTCGACTACCGAGTGTCACGGCACTCGGCGTCTCGAGCGGCCTGGGATGACCCTGGGGAGGGTTGGCGGGCTGTGGAGGAGACCCCGGGGCGAGATCAGCCCGACCACTGAGTGGCACGGCACTCAGCGTCTCGAGCGGCTGATCTACTGACCTTGGTGCGATTCGGATCTGATGTGGGGCGGCCGTTCGGGGGGGAAACGTTTCGTCCGGAACCGTTCGGATGGGAAACGTTTCGTATTTCCCTCGGTTATGCAGCGCTTCGGTCTATCGATGCGCGGCAGACGCGCCGCGGCTTCGGTTCGGAAGAACCAGTACCTTAGCTGGATCGATCGTTCGGTTCGGTTTGCAGCCCGTCCGATGCACCCCTGTTCTGATCCGGGATGCAGACACAGGGTGATCGGTTCGGATCTCGGCATGCCGCACTCTGAAGACCGCGCGGGATCTCAGAAATACGGCCGAAAATAAAGCACACCAGGCGGAGCTGTATGCACTGGATAATCTGTTTATTTTTTACAAAACACATATATTTATAACCATTTGAACAGCCAGAAAACAATGGGAATCCCTGCGGTTACGAATCGGGGTGTTGCCGATTCGCAACCGGATGGTCCGAATCGGCCATTTTACGATTCGACCGGATGGTCCGAATCGGCCATTTTACGATTCGACCGGATGGTCCGAATCGGCCATTTTCCGATCCGATCGATTCAACCGGATCCACGAGGCGCTGGGAAAATGGCGGCGAGCAAGGCGCACATTGGGATTACACACATTTCACAATACACACACGGGGACACTTTTATTACACCACACAAGGAAACCACATCTAATAAAATAAAACAAGGAGTTCGGCTGGTGCAACGGCACCTAGGAGTATATGGGAATAGAGACGTCACAAAGGACCGTCCCTGGCTGAGGGTCCTGGGCCATTCCGTGACAGGGGGCACTCTAAAAATCGAACTTTTGAGTCCCATTGACTTGCATTGAGTTCGGTTTGTGTTCGAGTTCGAATGCGAACTGAACACGGGGTATTCAGCTCATCACTACTTTTGATATGCTAAAGATTGCTTTTCAATGTGTTACAATGCAAGAACGAGTTCACTTGTTTTTTGGGAGTGAAGGGGTTAAAGGAAGTATTGAAACCATTTCTTTACGAAAATTACAGAATACATTATTAAATATTAGTATTATTTAGCTTATGTATGATTTAGGATCTTTAGTATCCGGGGCGGTAGGGGGGGGGAGGTGGAATGGAACTTGTAAGGCATGACTCTGCTTCTTGCTCTGTGCACGCCATGCGTTAAATGAGAAACAATTAATTAATTCCTGGTCTTGACATGTTTCTTATTTATCATGAATCACAGTAATTGATGCAAACCAAAACAGCGCAGGAGGTGCGCCGTGAAATAAGAAACTTGATGGGGAGAATAGCGAATCGTGCAACCGCTGAAAGGCGAGGAGCAGAATTTGATCAATAATTGATGATAATTGATAAAGTGGAGCTCTCTCCGCTACAGAGACGTTAATAAAGATTTTACCAAATGTGCGTCAAACGTCTACTGGCTAATCTTGATGGATGAATGGTGGCTAATCTCTAGGTAAAGGAGATGAGAGGTGATTAATTCAAGTTGCATGCTACACCCTTTCAAAGGAAAGAGCAAAATTGGAGAAACAAGATAAAACATCAATTTTATTTAATCAATAGAATCAACACGTGCTTAATGAATAAATTACACAAAAAACACCACTGTGCACCAAATCAAATAATCTCGCCAAAAAAAAACTAATGGCACCTTAGAGGGGATCTAATAACTTTATATAAATATATACGGGGCCTTAGAGGGGATCTGTTAACTTTATATAAATACATACGGGGCCTTAGAGGAAATCAGATAACTTTATATAAATATATACGGGGCCTTAGAGGGGTCTGATAACTTTATATAAATATATAGGAGGCCTTAGAGGGGTCTGATAACTTTATATAAATATATATGGGGCCTTAGAGAGGATCTGTTAACTTTATATAAATATATACAGGGCCTTAGAGGAAATCAGATAACTTTCTATAAATATATATGTGGCATTAGAGGGGTCTGATAACTTTATATAACTATATACAGGGCCTTAGAGGGGATCTGATAACTTTATATAAATATATACGAGGCCTTAGAGGGGATCTGATAACTTTATATAAATATATATGGCGCCTTTAAAGTCGATCTGATAACTTTATATAAATATATACATCGCCTTAAAGGGGATCTGATAACATTATATAAATACATACGGGGCCTTAGAGGAAATCTGATAACTTTCTATAAATATATACGGGGCCTTAGAGGGGATCTGATAACTTTATATAAATATATACGAGGCCTTAGATGGGGGATCTGATAACTTTATATAAATATATACGGGGCCTTAGAGGGGATCTGATAACTTTATATAAATATATACGGGGCCTTAGAGGGGATCTGATAACTTTATATAAATATATACGAGGCCTTAGATGGGGGATCTGATAACTTTATATAAATATATACGGGGCCTTAGATGGGATCTGATAACTTTATATAAATATATACGGGGCCTTAGATGGGGGATCTGATAACTTTATATAAATATATACGGGGCCTTAGATGGGGTCTGATAACTTTATATAAATATATATACGGGGCCTTAGATGGGGGATCTGATAACTTTATATAAATATATACGGGCCTCAGAGGGGATCTGATAACTTCATACAAATATATACAGCGCCTTAAAGGGGATCTGATAACTTTATATAAATATATACAGGGCCTTAGAGGGGATCTGATAACTATATATAAATATATACAGGGCTGTTATAAACCACTGTCTGGAAACCTATTCATTAACCCCTTCACTACCAAGTGATTTTCTAAAAAAACATGGTCAGAAACCAGTGTTTTTTGTAAAATCATTTTTATAAAATAAGAAATATTTGAGTTTACCTGTTGTATGACTTACAATAAATAACCTATTTTTCGCCAGTAAATGGCGCCATCTGCTGCCAAATTGAGGTAGAGGTTTTTAAAGCATATCTATTTTCTTCTACTTCTTCCTTTATCGTCTGCTGACAGCCCGATATTTCAGAGCTTTTTCAGCAGCTGATTGTACAGTTTTAGCTCTTTCGGGCATTATGTGCACAGGGCTAAAACTTTGGGGGCACCTTCTGCAGCCCAAAATCTAACGAAATTTGTATGCAGCAAAAGAATATAATTTGCTTTTTGGCTGCAGATTAGCATATTGAGATATCTCGATATCGGGACACCAGATGGTGCCTTTTGAAGCCCGAGATAGCTCTATCGGTAGTGAAGGGGTTAACTCTGTTTCAGCATCAAAGACAGTTTATTTTCACCCCACAGTGGCCCGACACCGGCTCCACAGTAGGCTTGTGCACCGATTTTTTTTTCGGTTCGATTCGGTTCGATTTTTCGGATTTTTAAACTTTTCGATTCGGCTCGTTTCGACCGATTTCTGTTTAGATTCGGTTCGACTCGACTCGTTTTTCGTGTACATATTTTTTCGGAATATCTACCATTTTTCGTATTTTCGTGTCACTTTGCTAGTTTTTTGTATCGACTTTTCGTAATTTCGGAAATTTTCGTTTTTTCGGAACGTCTGTTCTCCTCGTTTCAAAGCAATAAATTTCGATTTGACACATTTCAAGTCCATTCGAAAATTCCGAAAATATTTTGTTTCGGCTCGGAAAACTTTTCGGATCTGCCATTTTCGAATCTAAAAATTTTCGGAAAATCGGCCGCATCCGAAAACACGAATCGGGAAATTTCGTGAAAATTCCGAAACCCGAAACGCACATCCCTACTCCACAGCGGGTTTCTTTTTTTTTTTTCACGTGGTAGCCTGTCCATCAGCCGATCTGGGGCATCCACAGATGCTTCAAGTGGATGACCCTGATCGGCCAATGGCGTTGTCCATAATTAGGTGACCAAATCAGTTGCCCGATTACAGTGCCAGTGGACGGCCAGCCTTAACTTCTACCAAGGGTTAAATATTGACTGTGACTATCCACTACCCAAGCAGTATGCAAATAACCTCCATATAAAGAAGGAATATAATGTTATTTTTATTTGGCCTCAAAGCAAAAACATGCAAAGAAATGAGATATAAAGCCCATTCACATAAGGTCCCATGAACAGTAACATATGTTTATAGAAGATGTGCTCTAGGGGTTTTGATAATATGCATACTGGTGATTAAGTCAATAAGCAGGGACGGTGCCATGGGGGTGCACGTGGGGTGCACAACTCATGAAAGTGCAACCCACAAGGCAGTGTTGAACACAACAGGCTAGATTCCAAGCAGGCGTAAACGTAACCAGAGCTCTGTTGAATTTAACCCCGTTAATTCCAAAATTGAGATAACCCGGGTCTTCAAAGGTACCATCAGGATATGGAGCTATCTCATGCTGCCACTGAGCAGGGCCAAAAGCACATCAGATTTTTTTTGAGAAAGGATTTTACCAGGAATGATACATTAAGATTTCTCTTGTTTTCAAGTATGTCCTGGGTGGTGAGTGTATACTGTTGGGTGTCTTGCCAAGGACACTTACTGGAGAGGTTGCTTGCTGGGATTGAACCCATGACTCCACAGGCTCTCTCCATGCAGAGCAGTGACATTGCCTCTACTCCACCCAGCTGGCTGTCTGTTGCCTTCAAAATTTGTTTGCTTTTGGGCTCCAGAACATGTCCCTAAAGTGCTAGCCCCCAGGGCAAGATGCCTGAGGTGCTAAACCTGTTTAAAACCAACTAGGTAAGTGTCAGACAGACCTTTCCCAGCTCAAAAAGCACAAAAGCAGTTGCATGTGCAGTAACTCCATTTGACCAGCAGGTGGCGACATCTCCCTGCCAAATATGTTATTACAGTAAGGGATACATTGGGAATATTCCAAAATATTTCTCACTGTATAATTCACTACAATGATTTTTCAAAAAAAAACACTGGTTGCAGACACGTTTTATTTTTTTCACCTGGTAGTGAAGGGGTTAAAGGAACACTCTACACCGTGACCGCTTTAGCTTATTAAAACAGTCAGGCTGCAGGGACTGTCCACCCTCCCATCCTTCTAGCCCTGTTTGGCTGGTATAGTGTCCTTCGCCCACGCAGCTGTCACTCAGCAGATGGGATTTTGATTATCCCACCAGCCAGGGACCAGTTTAGGGACCGATGATGTCAGCACGCTTTGACATTTAGTGACAGCTAACCAGAGCGCCACAGGTATTTGGAACAAGTTACATTGTATCATGTTGCTCAGTTAGCCTTACATTTAACTTTGCAAAATGGGAAAAGGTCATACTGACATATCTGGGGCACCACTGCTCTACATGCGCAAACCCATATCGCTAAGGTGTTTACACATTGAATAATTATTATTGCACACTGTAAATAATTACAAACGGTACATTTTCACGCTCTTCATCGTTAATCAGACAAGAAACATCCAAAAAGAGTAAACAGGGAACTAAATGGTGCATAAGCGCAACCTGAGCTAAGAGATGGCAGCTGATTGAGATCTGATAGTGGGGTAACAACACCATGTGATACCCGGTGATGTCATTTGCATACATCCTACAGGTCAATAGGTCTGTTTTTTGGACTTCCACCCCTTAGAGTCCATTCTGAGTCCACTTTCCACAAACAAATGCTTTAACCCCTTAAGGACGGGAGTAATTTTACAACTTCGGCGCTGTTTCGAAGTAGAAGTTTGCTGAGCTCATTTTGACGGTTTTTAAACGTGGTTTTAAGTCACGTATTATTGTACCACCCAGACAAATTATATATCATTCTTTCCGACAGACTCGGCAGATTAATAATATATCATTTATTATATGTACACGTCATGCACTACCAGAATGCTATAACAAAATTGTAAAAAAATGTTAATTTTCAATAAAATTTCAATCATCCACAGTTTGTAAAGTGTTTATTTTTTTTTGCATTTTATTACCTGAGCCTTTGCGGATATATTCTATGGGGTAGACTTGTTAAAAAAATTTAAACGGGGAACCCATTTTTTTTTTTTTTCGTGAGAAATTACGTGATTTTAGCTAAACCCCCAAAAAAAATCAGTAGTGAAGCATCATTGTTCACATTATAATTGAAATGTGAACAATAGCGCTGCACTAAAAAAAATAAAAAAGCACGTTTTTATTTTTTATTAATTAGTTTTTTATTATTTTTATTTTTTTTACACTTTAATTTTACTAGTAATATGGTCATGCTTGATATCATTCGAGAGGCCATGATCAGGCCTTTCAAACGATACCCTACATGACCCCCTACCTTTCACCGATCATGAGATAAAGGGGTTCAAAGAACCCCTCTATCTCCACCATGGGATTTCCTTAGGAAATCCTTTGGCAGCTAGGGGTTCCCTGGTTAACTGACATCATCGGGCCACGCCCGATAACGTCAGTGGATGTGGGGAGTTCCGGAGGTGGGGCTGCCATCCAAGATGACGGCCCCCGCCGGAAAAAGGCTTTGACCTGGCACCGATAGGTGCTGGGTCACAGCCTTGCCACCAAGGGGTTAATGCCATACATCCCTGGAAAGGCCAGGCTGTGCCCTTTCCAGGGATGCCTGGCATTAGCTGCTAGTCCCCAGCGATGGGGAGATAGAGGGATCCAAAGGATCCCCTCTCCCCTCCAGGCGCTACCCCTGCTCCGGCTGGGGGGGGGCCCTGAAACTGACGTCATCGCGTCCGGCGCGATGACGTCAGTGCGCCGGGAGGAACCAAAAGTGCCGATCTGACTCCGTGGGAGTCAGAGCAGCGAGGGAGCCGCTGGAGGAGGTGAGTATCGGCCGCCGGGGGGCTGCAGACGCCGGGGACGTATAGTTACGTCCTGCGGCGTTAAAGCCCGCCTAATGCAGGACGTAACTGTACGTTCTGCGGCGTTGAGGGGTTAAAGGACACTTGTCACATATAGAGGAAAATATTTTCTTAACTAAACATACCAGAGAAAAACAAAACACATGTAAGATATCAGCAACATCAAATAAACACAATAAGGACTTTTCATTTGTGGGTGGTGCTGGCCCTTTAACAAAACTAATAGGTGCTCGCCTTGCATTGGATAATTACTGCAGAGATTAATATGTTTCAGCATAAAATGAGCGTGACGTGCATCAATTGGATTTGGGGTGAATGGACATGGAGATGTGTTCGGATTTAGGCCCATGTCAGATGAACGCAGTGATCACGTCCGTGTCGCCGCACAGTTTAACGTCCGTCGTAGCATAGAATCATGATCAATAGAGACCCACGCACCAAACTGCGCACGCACAACGCACGTGGCAAATGGACGCAAGATAGACAAGAAGGTAAAACCGCTACCACAGACGTGCAGAGTGCGCCACGTCTGCGTAGCGTTCTGTGCGAGTGATGAGGAGATGTCAGACGCAGCGCATTTGCGACGTCCAGCCCTTTGACGCACACAATGGCTTTACATATCCTTTTCAAATTTTTATCATTTTTCATATTAATTTTATTTCCCATAATTCCCTTTTTTTTCTACGTCCGTCAAGAAAAACGTACCGTGTGGTGTCTACAGTATCTTCCGTCAATACGTCTGTCCGTTATGCATGCGTGCAGAGTGCGCTCATCTGACTCTAGCCTTAGGGTGCAGGCCTCGCTTTTGTGCAGATTGCTTGAGTAACCTGTGATTATGCAAGAATGCTATTGTCTATCGGCTATCTGTTGAGGATTAACCTGCCAGCATACTCTTTGTCTCTAGAATGTGTTTATCTGTTTATATTTGAATAGTTTGTAAATCTGCTGTCTGTAATCTGTTATCATCCCGATTCCCATTGTCTTGGCTCGTTTAGAAATGTTACGTAATGTTTAGTTTGCCTGTCCCTAATGTAATTAGGTTTCACATTCCAAGAAGCAAATGTTTGTCCAATTATCTGGTACAGTCTGATTAGGTCCCCCAACAGTTTCTAGTGGGGTTGTGTATGTAAATGCCCATGTGTGACCGTATAAATATGTGTGTGTTTGTCCCTGATCAAAAGAGTTCCATTCAACCCTGAAAGACCTCACATGTACATCCTTGTTTTATTTCTGGGGTATGCTAGCAGGCTCTCCATGTGTCCCGATCCTTAAACTTCATCTGAGAACTGGAAGAAGGCATGGGAGTCTGGCTGGGTAGAACACAGGGGGTCCACCACAGCAGGCATATTCCATGATGGCAATGCCAGGATTCATCGGGCTCAAATTGTGCAAGAGTGGTTCAGGGAGCATGAGACATCATTTTCACACATGGATTGGCCACCGCACAGTCCAGACCTTAACCCCATTGAGGTTAATCTTTGGGATAATATGCTGGAGAAGACTTTACGCAGCGCTGCGACTCTCCCATCATCAATGCAAGATCTTGGCCACAAATTAATGCCACTCTGGACGAGAATAAATGCTGTGACATTGCACGAGCTTATCGACACGATACCGCGCTGAAAGCGTGCCGCAATCACAGCGAAACGCAACACAACCAAATATTACAATGCGTGACTTTTATTTTCAGCCGGGCAGTTCATAAAACAGGGCAAAGTTCTAAGAGAGGGACAATCAAGTCATGGAAATTTTCTCACGGCTTCCAACAAATTCCTCAGTGACAGCTCAGGTCTTGGGCTAGGGTCAGACGAACGCATTTTTCACGTTGTCCGTGAAAAAGTGCGTTCGAACGAATGGACGTATTTTTTCACGGAATACGCGATAGCGGTCATACCATGCGCATTTTCGTCCGTGATTTTGTACGGATCATCAATAAAACCATTTTGCGTCTGGACGTTATGTTAGCCGGACATTAGCAGCGTCTGACGTCTCCCAATCACGCAAACACGCCGCTATGCGGACGCAGCGCACTCTGTACGTCAGTAGTAGCGGTTTGACGTTCTCGAAAAACTACGTTCGTTGGCCACTTGCGTTGCCCGGACGAACTGTCGTGCGGCCGTTCGTCGTATGTTCCCCGGCATTGGACGTCATTTGCTGCTAGCACGGCCGTGATTTCGTGCGGCTAAACGCACGTGAAAAATGCGTTCGTCTGACCGTAGCCTTAAGCGTTTGCTCCTCACTTTCTTTGCATTTATAAATTATGTTTCGTCTCGCTAGACACCAGCAGCGCCCATTGTACTTGAAAAATGCTCCGTTCATCTCTCGGCTAGTGTCGCTGTCACTGATAGAGAACGTCTGATTTTATACAATTTACCTCAGACAATTCTGAGGAAAACAAAGCAGCCAAAATGTGGAGCCCCACGGTGATTCCTTCCCATATTACCATCGAAATGCTTTCCGCAGCCGTAAAGCCGCGTCTGCGTCCTGCACAATTCATGGGTTTCTGTATTCGATCTCGTGGTGCCTCCTGCCAGGGAAATATAAAGGGATTCCAGGAAACAGCTCCATAAAACCACCACATGTTATACCATTCTGCAGAATACGCTGGCCGAAGACAGTTGCAGTTGTTCGCAAGCCAAAAATGTTGTATTTGACTCAGCTTTGCAAACCTCTCTTCTCAATCACCTTCAGCCCTTTAATTACAGCAGTTCCGTCAAACTCTGACACCCCCCGATGTTTCTGAACTACAACTCCCATGATTCCCTGTCATCTGTTGCTTTGAAAAGAATTCTGGATATTGTAGGCATCAACATCTGAGTTTGACAGTCCACAATTACAGTGTTCTTTGGCGACACGACACTCTTTTTTTCCCTGAATACATTCTGCCAATGAATACCCCTTTCCAGAACACTGAATTGGCCACAGAATTGCACCGAACGGTGAATTTCCCTGTACGGTGAAATTTCGTGGCCATTCAGCTATTCAAAAGCAGGCAAGTCAGCAAATATTGGCGAATTGTCAGCGAAATATGGTGCCTGTTCGGCGGCAGTGAAATTCCCCATAGAGAAGCAATGGTTAATCTATTCAGAGAACGTCGAACAGTACCGAAATGTCAGTGAAATGCCCTGATTTTCGGTTGTTTCAATCGACAGGTTAAACAGGCAAATCCCATAGGTTTCAATGTTAAAAATGTTCAACCATATTTATTAAATATTTATTCAACCATTTATTCTTTCCATTTGCAGCAAAAAGTCTTATTTATTTATTTTTTAGGATTTTTCAGGCATTTTTCGGGATTTTTTCGAGCGAAATTTATATCCGATTTTTTTTTTAATGGCATTTATTTCCTGTAACAGACCTTTTTATTATTATTCATTGGATCTTATATGTCATTTCCAGGCATTTTCATGCAGTCGTTTTTTATAAAATGCCTTTTAAAAGTTGCAGTGTTTTTTTTGTTTATTCTACCCCTGTTCGGCGGCTGGCCGGCTTTTTTCAAATTGACTTGGCGGTCTGTTCGGCGGATCGTCAGTGATTTTCGGCGGGTTATATCATTGATTTGTCGGTTTTGTGGCAGCTTGAGGATGCGTCCTGTGGTTTTTTCGGATCGATCGGGTGTATTTTCAGCTGATTTTTGATGGGTTTGACGTTTTTTCGGTGGTTTTGTGGCTGTTTGAAAACACGGTCGGCGGGTCGATTCGCCGTACTTCAGGGACCTTGCGTTGAATGCTTAATTCATGGCAGGGTCGGTGAATTTAACTCGCTGAAGTGCGTTGAACGGGAGAGCCCCTATAATAATCTGATGCATAAATAATGATATCATTAATATATAGAATTTGACATTTCTTTAAGACGGGTACCTCAAACTCTGACCCCCCCCCCTATGTTGCTGGCCTACATTTCCCAGAATTCTTTGAATGCCCCAGATGACCAGAAAATCATGGGAGTTGTAGTTCAGAAACATCAGGGGATACAGAGTTTGATATCCCTGCTTTAGGATGTTTAACATATTAATCCTCAGGTTTTATACTATCAGCGCATAAATTAGGGGGCGCTGGTCTCGAAACCTAAAAAGACAATTGACCTTTTTTGCTCCTGTTTGCTTGAGGCATATATATCACATTCTTAATGTTTATTCTTTCTGCATAGGTATAGATACAAACTTTCTAAGAGAATACTTTATAAAAAATATTATAATAAAAACATTAAAATAATAAATCAAGCATTATGTTAATTATAATATATATATATATATATATAATATATATATATATATATATATATTATTCCCCTTGTTTCCTGGGTGCGTTATTATTATATGCGTGTAGTTAATTGCACATGACTCACACCCTGGGGAGTATAATTAGTATAATTACGTAAAATATATTATGTGTTATATAAAAAAGTAAATAAAATTAATACAATTTTAATCAAATAAATGTAAAACATTAATGATATTAATATTCTCTTTTCCCCCACTTTCTACATTTTGTAGTATTTTATAGATTTCCTGAACAAATACATTATTGAAATCAAAGTGTCACTGTTCATTCTTATATAAATAAATAAAAGTGCATTGAATATTTCATATATTTTTGCTGGGGGTTCTATACACATTTTCAGAGATATAGGAAGGAATGAAAATAGAATGGCATGTACACTATGTAACAAAACAGTGTGGATTGTGGTATAGGGGTTATTCAGAGAGAGGAGACCGACATTTCGGTGGTCTCTTGTTCCCCGCACTGTGGAGAATCAAATTCCCAGACCCTGCTGTGAATGCTGAATCCCGAAGTGCAGGGAAAAGATGCTAAACGGATCCCGAAAATCGCTGAAAAAATTAATAAACTGATAACCTGTTGATAGGATCCAAAAATATCGGAACAGTTTGAACTTCCACAGAAAACCCGCTGAACATACCTGATGACCCGTTGCAAAACCACCAAACACGTCCGAAAAAAGCAGACAATTCGCCGAACACAGCGCCGACCAGATAAGATGGGGAATATTTTTAACATTGCAACCTATGGGATTCGCCTGATTAAACCTGTTGAATGAAAACACCGAACAGCAGGGCATTTCACTGACATTTCTCTGCTGTTCAGTGTCTGAATCGAATAATCATTAATTCTCTATGGGGATTTCACTGCCGTCGAACAGGCACCGTATTTCGTTGGCAATACGCCAATATATGGCAAATTGCCAGGTTTTGTATAGCTAAATGGCCCCAAAATTGCACCGTATGAGAAAATTCTCAATTCAGTGCTATTTCGGGGCCAGTACAGCTCTCTCTGAATAACCCTGTATTTCTTTCGCTAACGGAATATGCATTTTAGGAAGATGGGGGGGGCACACTGGATATGGTAAAACATGATCTTTATTAGGACAGAAATTATAACACAAACCAGGAGACAGTTTGGTCTGCATGACCTTAATCATGCAATTAAATTCAGTTGGCAAGTACTTGTTAGTATTGAGAATAACCCAACACAGAGGAGAAACAGGACAGAAGGAAAAATCGAAACTGAGAGCCAATTCTTGAAATGGCTGAGTAATTAATGACAGATTGATCAGAGGAGGAAGTCGTGGTCAGGAAACCAGAGATACACATACATAAGAGAAACAAGCTGACGTCAGGATACCAGAGATACACCTAAATGAGAGAAGAAAGCTGATGTCAGGATACCAGAGATACACATAAATAAGAGAAACAAGCCAAGGTCAGGATACCAGAGATACACATAAATGAGAGAAACAAGCTGAGGTCAGGATACCAGAGATACACATAAATGAGAGAAACAAGCCAAGGTCAGGATACAAGAGATACACATAAATATGAGAAACAAGCTGAGGTCAGGATACCAGAGATACACATAAATGAGAGAAACAAGCCGAGGTCAGGATACCAGAGATTCAAATAAATGAGAGAAACGAGCTGAGGTCAGGATACCAGAGGTACACATAAATAAGAGAAACAAGCCGAGGTCAGGATACCAGAGATACACATAAATGAGAGAAGCAAGCTGAGGTCAGGATACCAGAGATACACATAAATAAGAGAAACAAGCTGAGGTCAGGATACCAGAGATACACATAAATGAGAGAAACAAGCCGAGGTCAGGATACCAGAGATACACATAAATAAGAGAAACAAGCTGAGGTCAGGATACCAGAGATACACATAAATGAGCGAAAATAGCTGAGGTCTGAATACCAGAGATACACATAAATGAGAGAAACAAGCCGAGGTCAGGATACCAGAGATACACATAAATGAGAGAAACAAGCTGAGGTCAGGATACCAGAGATACACATAAAAGAGAGAAACAAGCTGAGGTCAGGATACCAGAGATACACATAAATGAGAGAAACAAGCTGAGGTCAGGATACCAGA
This sequence comes from Leptobrachium leishanense, assembly GCA_009667805.1. NCBI lineage: Eukaryota > Metazoa > Chordata > Amphibia > Anura > Megophryidae > Leptobrachium > Leptobrachium leishanense. The sequence goes on along the minus strand of CM019065.1, from coordinate 382,722,914 downwards.
GGTACAAAAAAAATAAGAGAAACAAGCCGAGGTCAGGATACCAGAGATACACATAAATATGAGAAACAAGCTGAGGTCAGGATACCAGAGATACACATAAATGAGAGAAACAAGCCGAGGTCAGGATACCAGAGATACACATAAATAAGAGAAACAAGCCGAGGTCAGGATACCAGAGATACACATAAATAAGAGAAACAAGCTGAGGTCAGGATACCAGAGATACACATAAATGAGAGAAAATAGCTGAGGTCTGAATACCAGAGATACACATAAATGAGAGAAACAAGCCGAGGTCAGGATACCAGAGATACACATAAATGAGAGAAACAAGCTGAGGTCAGGATACCAGAGATACACATAAATGAGAGAAACAAGCTGAGGTCAGGATACCAGAGATACACATAAATGAGAGAAACAAGCTGAGGTCAGGATACCAGAGGTACAAAAAAAATAAGAGAAACAAGCCGAGGTCAGGATACCAGAGATACACATAAATATGAGAAACAAGCTGAGGTCAGGATACCAGAGATACACATAAATGAGAGAAACAAGCCGAGGTCAGGATACCAGAGATACACATAAATAAGAGAAACAAGCCGAGGTCAGGATACCAGAGATACACATAAATGAGAGTAGCAAGCCGAGGTCAGGATACCAGAGATACACATAAATAAGAGAAACAAGCCGAGGTCAGGATACCAGAGATACACATAAATGAGAGAAACAAGCCGAGGTCAGGATACCAGAGATACACATAAATGAGAGAAAATAGCTGAGGTCTGAATACCAGAGATACACATAAATAAGAGAAACAAGCTGAGGTCAGGATACCAGGGATACACATAAATGAGAGAAACAAGCCGAGGTCAGGATACCAGAGATGCAGATAAATGAGAGATTAAAGCTGAGGTCAGAGGGCAGGAGAGAATCAGAAAGGTCTGAAAAAAGATGAGTCAAAACTGTGCTGTTACAGTTATTCATTTAGATGGGGATTTATAGTGTATAGATATCCTTATGCTGCCTTATGCTGCCACCTAGTGGTCTTTCTGTATTGTACATGCTTTCCTTCTTTTTTCCCTCGCTTTATGATGATGCACTTCCTGTGTGTGTTTAGTTCCACCCTTCCTTCTTGTAAGAGCTGCAGCATGGTGTAGTTATCCAGCAGCACATGTATATTCATCCTCAAGTTAGGACAGAATCATTTTTTGACCGCAAAGAACATCTCATTCCATCATCCGCTGTATCCTGTGATCTGCTGTAACTTGATATATGGAATAAAGCAAGTCGTGGAAATAAACGGTGTTCTGGTGAGTTCAGCTATCTGATAAGGATTGTCCTCGGTGATTGCATCTACTTATACAGGCCAGGCATAGAGGTCTCTGCAAGGGATAAATCGCTATACAACGATCGGAGTCAGAATAGTCAAAAAATGTGTAGAATCCTACAGACTGCTATTACATATGTGTGTGCTTAATCTGCAATCAAGCTCAGTGCCATCGGCCATTTTATGGAAGCACATGTGTGTGTGTTTAATCTGCAATCAAGCTCAGTGCCATCAGCCATCTTGGGAAGCACATGATCGCACAAGCTTACTGCATCTCACTTCTACTGCATCTGACTGAATATTGAAAACGGTTTCTCTGCATTTAACTGTGTTCCTGCCTGTCTAAGCTGCCGTACATCTTTTTAAAGAGACAGTACTATTTTTGCAAAAACGTATAAAATGTCCAGACAAGGTTCTGTGCACTCTATTATGGCTGAACCGACGCAGATTCATCACGTCCCTGAACCTGCAGACGTACAAGGAGCAGATTCTGCAGAGTTTGTCGAACAGAGTGTAAAACCCAAACGCACAATAAAACCGACACAGAAACTCAGAGAAAACTATGAATACACTAGAGATGAGCTCTCCAGCAATCTGACGGACCTGTGGGACAGAACGTCACAATGCATGTCAGTTTTACCACACTCTAACAATCACCCAGCTGAATTAAGAGACTCTATAGATCGTCTGTCTGCTGCATATAAACGTTACCAGAGGCTGTCAGAAAAATACACAGACTTCTTGCAGGACTCTAATATGGAAGACCTTTCAGCAGAACTGACCAAGACTGATGCACTAAGTCAACAGAGAGACCTCCTAGTGCAAGTTGCCAAAGAAAGGGCAGAACTCCGCATTGCTCAACTGCAAGAGACCAGATCGCACAGATTCACATCAACCAAGCACACTGCACATTCTTCCAGAACCTCTCGCTCCAGACATTCAACGTTAAGCGACAAGCTAATAGAGGCCCGCGCTGAAGCGGAGTCAAAGAAAGTGCAAGGCTCCTTTGCTAAAAAACAAGCAGAGTTAGAAGCTCACAGCAAAGCCCGCCAAGCAGAGTTAGAAGCTCACAGCAAAGCCCGCCAAGCAGAGACGGCATCCCAAATCAAGATTCTGCAAATGGAAAAGGAGGAAGCAGCTGCCGTAGCGAGGCTGAAGGTCTTCGAAGAAGCAATGGGACAAAGTACTAATGCAGACTGCCCTATCCCAGCAGAACTGGAAGACCCAGTCGAACGCACTAGCAAATACGTTTTACAGCATAACATTTGCAACAATACACAGTCATCTCCTGTACCTCCTCCCAACACTGTTCTGACTCTCAACGCAGAGATCTCTCAGCTCCAAATGCCTGAGCCTCCTCCAGTCCACAACACAAGAACATCTACGCAGCAAATCACATCAACTCATTCTGCCAGCAAGGTGAATCCCAGTGACAAGCCGCAGCTCAAGCCACAGCCAGCAGAAGCCTTAGAGACTACACCAAAATTAAACGTTCTTGCAACGTCATTTTATCCTGGTAAACCTCACCCTTCATCACCAGAGAACTTTAACACCCAAGCGGTTCCTCAAGTTACTTTGGCACCAAAGAGTGAGAGATCAGACTTGACTGACTTCGCCAGATATATGATACGCCGAGAGCTCATTAACACAAGCCTCTCAAGGTTCGACGACTGTCCAGAGAGCTACAGGGCCTGGAGATCAACCTTCAAGGCTGCTATTGCTGATCTGAACCTTACTACCAAGGAGGAACTTGATTTGCTCATAAAGTGGCTGGGGCCAGAATCCACCGATCGTGTTAAAAGACTGAGAACAGTACATGTTGACCACCCGGATGCAGGTCTCGTTGCTGCGTGGGCAAGACTTGAGCAAGCTTATGGCAGCGCTGAAGCCATAGAAGGCGCTTTGTTCAAGAGACTGCAAAACTTCCCAAAAATAGGTAACAAGGACTATCGCAAGCTCCAAGAACTGAGTGATCTCCTGATGGAGCTAGAGTTGGCAAAGACAGACCCACGTCTACCTGGACTAAGCTTCCTGGACACTGCTCATGGTGTAAATCCAGTGGCGTCTAAACTGCCATACGGCCTGCAAGAGAAATGGGCGCAACACGGCTCAAGATACAAAAGAGACTATAACGTATCCTTCCCTCCATTCTCATATTTTTGCAGGTTCATCAGCGAACAAGCCTGGACAAGAAACGATCCCAGCTTCAGCTTCAGCGAAACCAACTTGCCAGCTTCATCATCATCACCAGCATCCTCATCAAGGTATGATAACACAGCGTCTATACGTAGAGACTTTAATAGAACAATATCTGTTAAAAGGACAGACATCTCACCACCCGTGTCCTCTCTTGCAAACCAGAGGGATTCAGGTGATAGCGATAAAGACCCTAATCGTCAGTGCCCTATTCACAAAAAGCCTCACCCTTTAAAGAAATTTCGTGGCCTTAGGGCAAAGACTTTACAAGAGCGCAGGGAGATTCTTCAAAAACTTGGGGTATGCTACAGGTGCTGTGCCTCTTACGGACATTTTGCTAAAGACTGTAAAGTTGTCATCAAGTGCACAGAATGCAGCAGCGACAGACATGTTACAGCTATGCACCCCACTCCACTTCCAGACAACCCACAACAGCTACCTACCTCTGCACCTGTCTCAAATCATGGCGGGGAGCAACAAGGTAATGCTCCAGCTATAGGGAATATTTCTTCTTCATGCACGGAGGTCTGTGGAGAAGGTTTAGATTACAAATGCTGTGCCAAGGTATGCCTAGTCAAGATATACCCAGAGGGTCAACCGGAGAAAGCCACAAAGATGTATGCCATATTAGATGAACAGAGCAACAGATCGCTTGTTAAGCCTAAATTCTTTGAGATCTTCGGCATAAAGGGACACGCAACATCGTATACTCTCAGAACCTGTTCTGGTCGTGTAGAGACTTTCGGCAGAAGGGCCAACGGGTTTATGGTCTCTCACGTCAAGGGGAGAGAGGGAATACTCCTACCAACATTAGTTGAATGTGACCAGATACCAGACGAAAGGGAAGAGATTCCTACTCCAGAGGCTGCATATCATCATCCGCACTTAAGGCATCTTGTAGATGAGATTCCAGTAATGGACATGAATGCTGAAATCTTGGTCCTGCTAGGAAGAGACATTCTCAGAGTACATAAAGTACGCGAACAGTGCGACGGACCAGACGATGCCCCTTATGCACAAAGACTTGACCTGGGCTGGGTAATAGTGGGCAATGTATGCTTGGATAAAATGCACACGTCATCTGAGATCCACTCATTCAAAACTCACGTGTTAGGGAACGGACGTGTATCCCACTTCAAACCGTGTCCTCAACATTATGACGTAAAGGAGAAGCCTCTTGACATTATCTGCGTGTCCGACGTCACTCCTATCCTCTGTGATGACAACCTAGGTACCACAGTGTTTTGTACTACAAGCGATGACAACAAAACAGCTTTATCAGTTGAAGACAGAGAATTTATCAAAGTAATGGACAAAGAATTCTTCAAGGATGAGTCTAACAGCTGGGTAGCACCATTACCTCTTCGTGCTGCAAGGGTCAAACTCCCAAACAATCGTGAACAAGCTTTATCCAGAGTCAAGTCACTACAACGAACACTAAAGAACAGACCTGAAATGAAGGACCATTTCATCGCCTTTATGAAAAGGATCTTTGACAATAATCACGCTGAACCAGTTCCACCTCTTCGAGAACATGAGGAGTGCTGGTACCTGCCTTTCTTCGGAGTATATCATCCACGTAAGCCAAAACAAATCAGGGTAGTATTTGACTCCAGTGCCAAGCATCAAGGCATATCCCTGAACGATGTTCTTCTCACTGGTCCTAACCTGACCAACAACCTCGTAGGTGTACTCATGAGGTTCAGAAGGGAGCCAGTCGCCATAACTGCTGATATTGAACAAATGTTTCATTGTTTTATTGTACAAAAAGACCATAGGAACTTCCTGAGGTTTCTGTGGCACCGTGACAACAACATGGACAATGAGATGATTGAATACCGCATGAGGGTACACGTCTTCGGAAATAGTCCCTCACCTGCTGTTGCAACATATGGTCTACGAAGGACTGCTCTTGACGGAGAAAAGGAGTATGGAGAAGATGCTCGACACTTCGTGGAAAGAGACTTCTACGTGGACGACGGACTTAAATCCTTACCCACAAATGAAGAAGCCATAGACCTGCTCCAAAGGACACAAGGTATGCTTTCTGAAGCTAACCTCAGACTACACAAGATCGCTTCAAATAGTGTTGCTGTCATGAAGGCCTTTCAACCTGGTGACTATGCCACAGGGTTTAAGGACTTAAATCTGGGAATGGACATGCCACCCGTACAGAGAAGCCTAGGCCTGCGGTGGGACTTATTAAAGGACACCTTCGGCTTCCAAGTCGGCTCTGCAGACAAGCCATTTACCAAACGTGGTGTTCTGTCGGTGGTGAACAGTTTATACGATCCAGTGGGATTCGTGGCTCCCATTACCATACAGGGTAAATCCTTACTTAGACAGCTCTCAGAGACTATTACAGATTGGGATGCTCCACTACCAATAGACAAGCTTTCAAAGTGGAATTCCTGGAAGCAATCTCTACATGCCTTAGATGGAATTCACATACCACGCTGCTACACTCCAGCTTCTCTTGCCACAAGTCAGAGAAAGGAACTTCACATCTTCTCAGATGCATCTACAGAGGCCATAGCAGCTGTCGCCTACCTTAAGGTAAGAGACTCCTCCAATCAAACCCACATAGCATTTCTGTTTGGGAAGGCTAAGTTAGCACCTAAGCCTGAACACACAATTCCCAGGCTTGAACTTTGTGGGACTGTGCTAGCCGTAGAAGTTGCAGATTTCGTACTACAAGAGCTAGACGTTCAGATGGACGACATCAAATTCTACACAGATAGCAAGGTCGTTTTAGGCTACATATACAACCAGACTAAACGTTTCTATGTCTATGTCAGCAACCGTGTAGAAAGAATCAGGAAAACATCCAAGCCTGAACAATGGCATTATGTTCCATCCGAACTTAATCCTGCAGATCATGCCACCAGGCCAGTGTCCACAAGTGTCTTCGCAAATTCTTCTTGGTTGACAGGTCCTGATTTCCTGCTGGCTCATCCAGAAGAAACAACAGCTGACGTCTTTGGTCTTCAAAATCCTGACGAAGATCCAGATATTCGTCCTGAGGTTAAGACTCTTCTCACCAGAACTGCACAAAGACTCGTCTTGGGCTGTCAACGCTTTGAACGTTTCTCCAAGTGGACAAGGCTTGTACGCACCATCGCGAGAAATTCGGGACTGTTCCTGTTCCACCTGGAAACTTTAAAGCAGGAAAAATGTGCTACGACCAGTGGAAGCGAGTACAACACCTTGCCAACTGCTTCTGGAATCGTTGGAAGATGGAGTATCTTTCCACTCTGCAAGGACGCAGGAAATGGCAACGCCTGAACCCGAACATTCAAGTTGGAGATCTCGTTCTCCTCAAGGACCAGCAAGCCGAAAGGATAGAGTGGCCTATGGGACTTATTAAAAAGAGCATCTCTAGCGATGATGGTAAGGTACGTAAGGTGGAGGTGAAGGTCGCAAGACAAGGAACTGTAAAGACTTTTATCAGACCTATCACGGAACTTATTTTGCTCTTACCGCTTGGAGACTGAACTTACGTAGGTTTTCAAGACATCTAGCAAATTACACTGTCGTTATTTGCACTTGCATAACTACCGTTATGATATATATATATAGTGACATTTTCAATGCCAGACGGGGAGTGTGCTGTTACAGTTATTCATTTAGATGGGGATTTATAGTGTATAGATATCCTTATGCTGCCTTATGCTGCCACCTAGTGGTCTTTCTGTATTGTACATGCTTTCCTTCTTTTTTCCCTCGCTTTATGATGATGCACTTCCTGTGTGTGTTTAGTTCCACCCTTCCTTCTTGTAAGAGCTGCAGCATGGTGTAGTTATCCAGCAGCACATGTATATTCATCCTCAAGTTAGGACAGAATAATTTTTTGACCGCAAAGAACATCTCATTCCATCATCCGCTGTATCCTGTGATCTGCTGTAACTTGATATATGGAATAAAGCAAGTCGTGGAAATAAACGGTGTTCTGGTGAGTTCAGCTATCTGATAAGGATTGTCCTCGGTGATTGCATCTACTTATACAGGCCAGGCATAGAGGTCTCTGCAAGGGATAAATTGCTATACAACGATCTGAGTCAGAATAAAAACGTAGAATCAAATACCAAGGAACACACTGGCTGGATATGCAACTGGACAACTAGCCTGAAAATCAGGAAGTCCTACATAAACTGAGTTGTATTGTGATTGGTGGTGAGAGTGCCGTGCACCACATAGTGTTGAAAAACCGGCATACCGGAAAATGACACAAGGACACTTTGCAAGTATGACGGAAGGACGCGTCACCAGTTGTCAGGCACCGGGTTCCGGTGACACCGGTGATGTGGATATGAACCCGGGATGCAATAAATAAATATACAACAAAAAAAGATTGGTGAAAATAGCAGAAAAGCATATTAATAACTGGATAGAAACAAAAAGGCAGGAATCTGTATAAATAATAATAGTCCTTGAAAAACAATGCAGAGGATGGGGAAAACACAGTCTCTTGAAAAAGGGAATCCAGATAAGTCTCTGGAGATGGAGTGAGGAGGAACGGTGGATGGAGGTCTTGAAACAGGTAAAACAGCAGGGGGTCTAGAGACACAGTACCGGCAAGGATTATTCAGAGAGAGAGTCCAGGGGAATATAGCCAGGGGTCCGGTACACAGGTTTCAGTCAGGAGTATGTCAACAAGGCTGGGTGGAGTAGAGGTTATGTCACTGCTCTGCATGGAGAGAGCCTGTGGAGTCATGTCAGTTCGATCCCAGCAAGCAACCTCTCCAGTAAGTGTCCTTGGGCAAGACACCTAACGGTACATACTCACCACCCAGGACATACTTGAAAACAAGAGAAATCTTAATGTATCCTTCCTGGTAAAATCCTTTCTCAAAAAAAAAAAAAAAAAAGGCTGGTAACTAGGCTCTTATACAGGTTCAGGTACTTCCTTCCTTAGCAAGGGGTCATACATTAATGACAGAGCCCTGGCTGGATGTGGGAGCGGTTCTTTTAAGGAACCCAGCCAGCGCTCATTACATACACCTGACGCAGTAAACCAAAGTTGAAATAAGGCTTACTGACATACATGGACTTGCCTCCATGGCTGGACTCAGGACTTGGCCTTCCTGTTACGGCGTCGCCGTGGGACCTGACACCAGTATGCTTTGGTTTACATAAGGAATCTTTAGAATTATGTAACTAGGGGCAAAGACGACTTGATCCCACTCAGAAGACGCCACCCAGTGGCGTCACTAGGGTTGGTGTCACCCGGTGCGGTAACTTATGGTGTCACCCACCCCCCGAGTTTTACGGATTTTTTTTTAAATACTCTTACTCCTAAATCAGTACTCCCAAATAACACTGAATGCTCATACACACAGCGCACATTACTGTGAGGTTTATTGCTATGGAGCTCTCTCATATGCTCACACAACTTTTTGCCAACTGCCAGCAAGTACAATGCCTGTTCGAAGGCAGTGAAAGCACACATGGATATATATTGCCCCCAGCAGCTCTGGATATATTGCCCCCAGCAGCTCATCTATGGATATATATTGCCCCCAGCTCACATATGGATATATTGCCCCAGTTCACAATTATATATTGCCCCCAGCAGCTCACCCATGGATATATATTGCCCCAGCTCACACATGGATATATTGCGCCTCAGCTCACATATGGATATATTGCCCCAGTTCACAGTTATATATTGCCCCAGACCAGCTCACACATGGATATTGCCCCAGCTCTCATGGATATGCCCCCAACACACATGGATACTGCCCCAAGCACACATGGATACTGCCCCCAGAACACATGGATACTGCCCCAGCTCACATGGATATGCCCCAGCAGCTCTCATGGATATTGCCCCAGCTCCTCTCATGGATTTTGCCCCAGCTCCTCTCATGGATTTTGCCCCAGCTCCTCTCATGGCTATGCCCCCAGCTCCTCTCATGGATATACTGCCCCAGCTCCTTTCATGGATTTTGCCCCAGCTCCTCTCATGGCTATGCCCCCAGCTCCTCTCATTTATATTGCCCCAGCTCATGGATATACTGCCCCAGCACATGGATTTGCCCCAGCTCATGGATACTGCCCCAGCACATGGATACTGCCCCCAGCTCATGGATTTGCCCCAGCTCATGGATATACTGCCCTAGCTCATGGATATACTGCCCCCAGCTCATGGATATACTGCCCCAGCACATGGATTTGCCCCAGCTCATGGATACTGCCCCCAGCACTTGGATACTGCCCCCAGCTCATGGATAATGCCCCCAGCTCATGGATATTGCCCCAGCTCATGGATATGCCCCAGCACATGATTACTGCCCCAGCTCATGGATTTGCCCCAGCACATGGACTTACTGCCCCAGCTCATGGATATACTGCCCCAGCACATGGATTTGCCCCAGCTCATGGATACTGCCCCCAGCACATGGATACTGCCCCCAGCACATGGATACTGCCCCCAGCTCATGGATTTCGCCCCAGCTCATGGATATACTGCCCCCAGCTCATGGATTTGCCCCAGCTCATGGATTTGCCCCAGCTCATGGATATGCCCCAGCTCATGGATACTGCCCCAGCTCATGGATATGCCCCAAGCTCATGGATATGCCCCAGCTCATGGATAATGCCACAGCTCATGGATACTGCCGCAGCTCATGGATATTGCCCCAGCTCATGGATATATTGCCCCAGCTCATGGATATGCCCCAGCTCATGGATATGCCCCAGCTCATGGATACTGCCCCCAGCACATGGATATACTGCCCCAGCTCACCTCCTGTGCCACATGTTCGCTCCCTCTGAGCGTCCGGCGGCGCGCAGCTTGGGTGCTCGCCTGGGGGAGCCACGTGACCAGCCGCGATTGACTGGTGACGTGTTTCCTCCAGGCGAGCGCCGAAGCTGCATGCTTCGGACGCTCGCAGGGAGCGAATACGTGGCGGAGGGTGAGACACCCGCCCTTAGGGTGATGGTGTCACCCTATGGGCGGGTGTCACCTGGTGCGGGCTGCACCCCCTGCCCCCACGTTACAACGCCACTGACGCCACCTGCGAGTGTCCTTGGGCAAGACACCTAATGATATGGATGTGCCTACCTCACAAAATACATGCACATCTCATAGATTGTAAGTTCCCTTGGGAACAGGGTCCCCTGAATCAGGCCACATCATCCATGTGTGGTATTCCAATGTATCAACCCCTTGTACACTGATCTTGTAAAGCACGGCGGAATATGTGGCGCTATTTAAATAAAGGATAATAATAATAATTTGCTGCATTGGTGCGAGTCGGGGCAAGTGTTGCCTGAATGACGAAAGAATGGACAAGGGTTGCCGGAATGATACAAGCAAGGACAAGCTTCGCCTGAATGACGAAAGTAAGGACAATTCCTGACAGAATGACACAGCGGGCGTATCAACAAAGAAGATACATTTGATATGAAAGGGACTGATACGGGGAATCGGGACAGTACTTATAGCATGGCTAACATGAATGAGATAGTTTGTAGAGAATGCTGGTGGTCATTCCCACCTCTCTCATTTCTCCAGGATGTCTACTTCTAACTCACAAATAATCCATCCGGTTGCTCCCACTGGTGTTGCTGCGTGACAAACTACAGACCTGTTACAATGTGACTGCACATTAAGAGAAAATTTACATATTCACATTTTTCACGGGGAACATATAAAATTTACAACGTTTTGTGATATCGCCCAATAAGGAAAATAAACACACTATTACTAACCTACTACCGCACTTTAACAATTCTTCCTAGACCTCCGTGCCCACAGATGATGGTCCATTTATTACAAGGAAGTAGCTCATAGTGATACATTATGTTATTATGATATGGCTTTCCGTCCGATATGATCTATGGTATTCGCACTTGCCGTTCTTCCCCCTTTATTGCCACGTTTCACCGCGTATCATTTTATTGTTAGATTGTGCATATAATTATTACCTGTGAAAGATTAGAAGGCCTCTGGGATACTAATGGTATTCTGCGCTATTTTTTTTAAAGGTCTCATTAGCATTTCTCATCATGATATCTTTTGCTGCTCCGAGCCATTATATGGTGCTCCGAATGGTAATATATCCTCATTCTCCACCGCGGTTGACGTTCCTACCCAGTTGGCTAAGCTGTGTTAAACCCGAGAATGGTGACAAACGTATTACTGTCACGACATCCTGTATCAATGTTTTATTTTGTTCTATAATTATATTTTCTACAGGTTTATTAAGAATAATAACATCATTACATGTGTAGTAAAACATTTCTATAATGGAGACATTTTAACCCTTTATATGCACATACTACCTAGCTACAGGTTCCACTAACATTTTCTTGCTGAAAGACACTGGGCTCTATTACACTGTTGGAGCAAAAATGTGCGCGTGCGCAAAAACGCATTAACGGAAGGGGAAAAACCCTTCGTGCTGAACGCCGTATAACGATGTTCGCGCATACGATGCGCGTTAACGTCTAACGCGAGTGACCCTGTGCAAACCCTGCGCGAACGCAAGTTCATGCGCGCATCCCATACTTAACATTGTGAGCGCAAATGCGTTCGTGAGCTGGTACGCGCATCGTATTACAATCGATGTACAACTTTTTACGAACGACGTTTGCGCGCATTCTTTTAACGTCTTTTAACCCTTCCACTGCTGAGGACGTGTGGGGAACGTCCTCATTGACTCCTAAGGAAAGATAGGGGGTTCCTTTGAACCCCAATATCTCCCGACGTTTGGGAGCTAGCAGGGTCATGTTTGGTATCATTAGAAAGGCCAGAGCATGGCCTTTCCAATGATACCACCATGACTGTGTTTAAAGTAAAGAAGAAAAATAACAAAAAAAAGAAAAACGTGTTTTTTTAAGACGTGAAATGGCTCAGCAGTGAAGGGGTTAAAAGCTGGTGTTAATGGCAAATCTGAACGTTCTGGTCGGAACGAAATACACCAGCACGAAAAAAAAATACAGCGCAGTATAGTTACACATTCTACACATACCCAAACAATAAAATGGAGAGTTTGTGCGTGTTTTTATTATTGCTGCAGCATATATACTCAGATTGATTTTGGCAGGCGCAAAAACTGAACGGGAGACAATTGTGGTTCTTAATTCTGATTGGTTGAATCACGTGAAAAAACAGTCTGCCCACCGATTTATGCGCGCAACATTAATGTGTGCGCGTTTTTGCGCGTCTTTTATGCGCGCGATATTTTTTGACGGATGAAAAAATGCGCAAGGATTGTAATAACAGCGTTAATTTACGTGCGTTAAAGTTTAATGCTGCAAAAAAATTGCGCTGTGCGTACGAATTCGCGCGGAGAATGTAATAGAGCCCACTATAGGGGTTATTCAGAAAGCGCCGAAATTTCAGTGCATTGTAGTTCGGCGCACATCGGTGTGCTTCGGAATTTCCATTTTGTCGACCTATCGCTGAATTCTCTATTCACCGCCGGGTCACCGAAGTGCGACGAAGATGGAGTTGCCGATGACCGTTAATAAACTGACCGCCGAACTAGACAGAAAAGAAAGGAACCCTGCTATTCTTCTAATAAGTGTATATACCAATAAAAATGCATGAAAGTGTGTCTAATAAATAATAAAAAAAGGTCTTATAAAAAATAATAAAAAGGTCTGTTACAGAATAAACAAAACACCTTTTTAAAAAAAATTGGGATTCAAAAATTTCATCCAAAAAAAATACAACAAAATGTTCTAATAAATAAATAAATAAATAAATAAGCTTTTTTGCTGAAAATGAAAAGAATAAATGGTCGGATTAAAAAGTAAATAAAAACGATGATAACGAGAATATATTAATAATATTAAAAATAATGATAATAATAATCCTATGGGATTCGCCCGTTTAAGGGCCATATTTCATAGTTGGTGCGAATTAAACCAGAGCTGTTGAAACTTCCCAGAGCCATTATAGTCTATGGAGGTTTTAAGTTTACAACAGCTCTGGTTAAGTTAGCACCAACATTCTAATACTGCCCTAAACCTGTCGAACTGAACCTCTGTAAATCAGGGCATTTCCCTGTCACTTTGGTGCAGTTCGTCGTTCTCCGAATAGATTAACCATTAATTCTCTATGGGCCAATTTTGCTGCAGCCTAAGAACGGTGAATTGCGGCGAACTGCACCGTATTTCACTGTCAGTTCGCCAGTATTTGGGAAGTTGACAGTTTACAGAGTAGACGAACTGGCCTTAAATTGCACTGTACGGTCATATTCACCCTTCCGTGGTAAGCTCGGTCTTCTCCACTCAGCATTGTTCCACTGTTGATAATACGTTGCCGCTTGCGCCAACAGGGTATCTAATGGACTCTTTTTTTTTAGAGGTTTCAAAAAAGTCACGATAAAAAGAGGCCTTTTAAAAAATAGACGCATCCAATTCGGACATGGCCAAACTGGATGTGTGTCCAAGTCCAATTCAACCCTCTGGTTTTAGGCTGGGGTCAGACGAACGCAGTGCGAACGCGCTTGTAGCCGCACTTTATCACGGCCATAGTAGCAGCAAATGACGGGCTGTGTACGAAGTACGGCCGCACAAAAGTGCGGCCGCGCAACGCAAGCGGCAAACAAACGCATTTTTTTAGAGAACGTGATACCGCTAGTACTGACGTACAGAGTGCGCTGCGTCCGCTAGCGGCGTGTGTGCGTGATTAGGAGACGTCAAACGCTGGTACAATCTACCAGCGCTGATTAACGTCCGGCTGTGGTTAGCAAAAAGTTACCCACAGCCAAGACTTGGTGTTACCGGATTCCACTTCTGCAGAATCCGTTAACACATCCAAAAAAAAAAACTGATCGTATACTCGCCTCCTGTCCCGCGGCGAAGACCGCGGCTCCATCCGCCTCCTCCGTTCCTGAGTCTCCCCCTTCGTACCACTGCGCCGACCGGCCGGATCTGGCAGGCGAGATCCGGCAGGTAATGTGACCGCTGGCGTCTGGCTCAATGGAGTCCTATGGACTCCATCGAGTGGATGCTCGCGGCGGCACTCAGCGCTGCCCCAAGCATCCCGGGGCTTTGCGCTGGGTAACAATGCAGGCAGCTTTTTTAGCGCGGAGAATGTAATGTGGCCCTAAGTATTTATTAACTTACTCTTCAGAGTAGATAAAACAGCACAGCAATACTGGGAACAAATGGGTATAAAACGTCCAGCTCAACACGTTTCTTCCCAAATGGAACTTCCTCAGGTGAAAACAAACGGTATTAATGACCTCCCCCAATATGGGTCAAATCCAGGGTCCAATCATCTCTACATGCGGCAGCCGCCATGTTGGATCACACTGCGCATGCGCTGGCCCCCAACGTTCGTGCGCGGTGACGTGTGTGTCTCTATTCTGGCGCGTACAGATGACGTCACATCCCTTTTTCGATCTCCCCCGGGATGTACCGATGGAGGAAATAGAAGAAACGTGTTGAGCTGAACGTTTTATACCCATTTATTGTGAGAGGGGTGGAGAAATGCCAAAAAACACCGGGCATTCCTGGCTCGCTCCAGAGCCTAATCAGGAAACCAGAGGCCGTGGAAGAGGCCACAAGGCCGGGAAACATAGGACCAAAAGAGACGGACAGAGCCATGGTGCTCACTCTAGCGGCTCGTTTAGGCCATCCCGGTGTCCTGCCACCCCAAAAAAAGGGTGGGTTTGGGGGATAAAAACAAAGGGTAGGACTGGTAGGAAAATCCAAAAATAAAATGTCTCAAGGAGAATTCAAACACAGAACACGGGGTGGGGGTGGGGGGCATTCAGGATTAGATTTAATCATAACCCTAACATTCTGTTTCATATATGCTTCATATTTTGGTTCTGACCATTCTTTTGAGGCGAGAGCAGAGAGGGGGAGAATTTGTTGCCTGAAAATGAACCAAAAAGGGAGCAGAATGTTAGGGTTAACCCTAAGAGTAACCCTAACACTAAAACAAGCACATACAATAACAACAATCCCAAATTCTAACCCTTTCCCTAATTTATAACCTTAACCCTAAACCTAAGCATAATTTATAACCTTAACCCTAAACCTAACCATAATTTAAAACCGTAATCCTGATTTCTAACCCTAATTTATAACCTTAACCCTAAACCTAACCCTAATTTATAACCTTAACCCTAAACCTAATCATAATTTATAACCTTAACCCTAAACCTAACCATAATTTAAAACCTCAATCCTGATTTCTAACCCTAATTTATAACCTTAACCCTAAACCTAACCCTAATTTATAACCTTAACCCTGATTTCTAACCCTATTATTGAAAATGATGCTCCAATAGTGGCTGTAGCGTCCAAATCGTCTGCGTCCAAAGTCAGCTCTTTCGAATTGGAACAGGTGTCTGATTCAACTAATCTGGACATCGTTTCTAGCGCTACGTCTTTTTTAATGCATCCTTTTGATACATTACTGTCTTTATGGTAGGATACAGGCCCTGGGTGTTAAATGTCCCTGCTTTTGGTGCACGTATACCCAGGGAACATGTACCATGCATTGAGAAACCAGGTGTCTTAGAACCCAAAAAAATAGTAGGGGTTACTCACAGAGTGCCGATCTGGCCCTGGAATGTCACCGAACAGGGAATTTTCCCGTACTGTGACATTTGGTGGCCATTCAGTTATTCAGAGAGCAGGCAGTTCGCCAACTTTTGGTGAACTGCCTGCACATACTGTGTCTTTTCAACGGCAGTGAAATCCCCCATAGAGAAGCAATGGTTAATCTATTCAGACACCGAACAGCAGTGAGAAGTTGCCAAAGTGCCCCGCTGTTCGGTGGTTTCATTTGCAGGTTTATTCAGGTGAATCCCATAGGCTTCAATGTTAAAAATATTCCCGTTTTTATCCAATATCTAATAAACCGTTTATTCGTTTAATCTGCAGCAAAAAGTCTCTTTATTTAGAGTTTTTTTGGATTATTTTAGGCATTCTTCAGGATTTTTTCTGCAATTATTTTTCCTTTTTTTTATTTAAAAGCGTTTTTTCTTTTTTCTGCAACAGACCTTTTTATTATCATTCTTTGGATCTTATGTGTAAATTCCAGACATTTTCGTTCAGTATTTTTTTTGCAACGTTTCAATTTTGAAACTTTCAAGCGTGTTGTTTTTTTGTTTTTTTACTCCGTTGTTCAGCTTGTCGGCTTTTTCCGGCGGCTGCTCTGAGCTGTGATCGGCGGCTCGGTGGCTTTTTACGGCATGTTCGGCGTGGTTTTTTGCAGCGGTTCCAGCGGGTTTGCTGCGGGTTCTCCCAAAGTACAGGGAAGTGCGGGGAGCGAGAGAGCACAGAGATGTCGGCGACATGTCGGTGCTCTCTGAATAACCCCCAGTATTTTTTTTACATTAATGATTGGTAATATTATAGTCACAAAAAAGCGCTTGATAGCGAAGGGGTTCATACACAGCAAAAAAAAAAATACGCAAAATTCCTGCTTCAGCACAAATATGTTTAAAAAGTATATTGAAATCTATAAAACTAACAATGCTTGTGACCTGTTTCATAATATATACGAATTCCATCTTATTCTTCCGTGGAACCGCGCTTCAATCCTCTCGTTAGAATGCAGGATCATTCTACATCCAGTATATTAAAGAAGAACACTGCTCCTTCAGTCACTAATGAAGTGCTATCACACTGCGCAGCCTTCATTCTAATCTAGCTTTATGCATGATTAGCGAATTAAAATTTTATGTAATCCTTCCACAAACACTTTCAATGTGAAATTCCATATCTCTCATCCTCTCGGTCCTCAAAAAATCATTAGCAAGCAAGCAAACAGAGCGCGTCTCAATTTTATTCGTGATAACATTTCCAAATATTGGATTTGCTACTGTATCTGTATTATCATCGCATTATCTGAGAAAAAAGACATACTATTAAAAACAAAAGTGTATATACACTCACCGGTAGGGATGAGCCGAACACCCCCGTGTTCGGTTCGCATTCGAACTCGAACAATTTCAAAAGTTCGAGTTCGAACACGAACCAAACTCAATGCAAGTCAATGGGACTCAAAAGTTTGATTTTTAGAGTGCCCTGCAAGAGGGCTTATATGCAAGATATTTGCCATAAAAGGTGTATGGGGGTCCGGGTAGTGCCCTGGGGGACAGGAAACAAGGAAAAAAAGTAAAAAAAAAAAAGTTTTTAAAGGAGCAGTGAGTTTTCCATGAAATAAGGGTTAAAAATAAAAATGAAAAATTCCTTCAAATATCGTGCCTAGGAGGTCCCCATAACCTGCCCGTGAAGTGGCGGATTTGTAGGCTGTATAGAAACATTTAAAAACAAAAAAATTACGTTTCAAATGACGGTAAACGGTTTTCCTTTAATCTATTCATAAACAACTGCTTGGGGCGGCAGCCTGTATGAAAAGAGGAGACATTTTAGGACACACAGAACAAGTTTAGTGATTTTTTGGCTAAATCATGGTGAAACATATGCAGGCTTTGGATGTAAGTAACAATAGGTGCTTTAAAATTGGGCCTTTAGTGTCGGCAACAGTGCCGTCACACTATAACCCCTTGTGGAAGAGTGCAGGGTTGGACCCTGCGGTCCAAAAAATTTAAATGATATAAATCTGGTACTATAGGCGTCAGTGTCAGTGCAGCCAAATATTTTGCCTTTGGTGGCAGCAAGTGCCTTCACACCGTAACCCTTTTGTGGTATTGTGGAAGAGTGCAGGGTTGGACCCTGCGGTCCAAAAAATTTAAATGATATAAATCTGGTACTATAGGCGTCAGTGTCAGTGCAGCCAAATATTTTGCCTTTGGTGGCAGCAAGTGCCTTCACACCGTAACCCTTTTGTGGTATTGTGGAAGAGTGCAGGGTTGGACCCTGCGGTCCAAAAAATTTAAATGATATAAATCTGGTACAAAGATTACAACAATTCCCAGATATTTTGTATAAATGACTGATCCCCAAAATACTTGGTGGCAGTGAGAACACAAAGATTAGAACAATTCCCAGATATTTTGTAGAAATGAGACCCCCCACAATAGTTGCTGGCAGTGAGAACACAGAGATTACAACAATTCCCAGATATTTTGTGGAAATGAGACCCCCCCCCCCAATAGCTGCTGGCAGACTGGCAGTGAGAACACACACTAACAATCTCCTCTCAAAAAACATCTGCTGGGGCTGCAAGGGGCGCCTTATATAGTGTGCTGCGCGACTTAGCTCTGTGATCCCATGATTGGGCAAAATTTGCCCAATCACGACTCTGAGCCGTGATTGGCATAGTCTTGCACCTGTCTTGCACCTAAACTGTGGTCAGGTGCAGGCTGTAGCCAATTACAAGCTTCAGGCCAGTGGAAAAGTGCATTGTGGTCCATTGTGGTGCACTGTGGGCGAACATGCTGCAAACACGTGAAAATGTTCGAAGTTCGCGAACATACGAACTGGCGATGTTCGAATCGAACTCTGAACACATCGAACCAAACAGCTCATCCCTACTCACCGGCCAATTTATTAGGTACACCTGTAAAATTGCTTGTTAACCCAAACTGGTAATCAGCCAATCACATGGCAGGAACTCAATGCATTTAGGTATCTAGACGTGGTGAAGACGACTTGCTGAGGTTCAAACCGAGCGTCAAAATGGGGGAGAAAGGGGGTTTAAGTGGCTTTGAACGTGGCGTGGGTTGTTGGTCCAGACGGGTTGGTTTGAGTATTTCAGAAACTGCTGATCTACTGGGATTTTCACGCACAAGGGGCTCTATTAACTGCTTTGCGCAAAACCGCACGTGCAGGGCTATTTTTTTTGTGCGCAGCGTTAAACGTTAACGCACGTAAATTAACGCTGGTATTACAATCCGAGTGCATTTTTTCATCCGTCAAAAAATAATGCGCGTAAAATAGACGCGCATAAACGTGCACGCATAAACGCGCGAACATTAACGCTGCGCGCAGAAATCGGTGGGCGGCCTGTTTTTTCATGCGATTCAGCCAATCTGAATTAAGAACCACAATTGTCTCCCGTTCAGTTTTTGCGCCTGTCAAAATCAATCTGAGTATATATGCTGCAGCAATAATAAAAACACACACAACTTCTCCATTTTATTGTTTGGGTATGTGTAGAATGTGTAACTATACTTTGCTGTATTTTTTTTTCGGGCTGGTGTATTTGGTTTCAGCCAGAACGTTCAGATTTGCCGTTACCACCAGCTTTTAAAAGACATTAAAATTATACGCGCAAACGCTGTGCGTTACAAACTGCGGATAGATTGTAATACCATCCGCGTACCAGCGCACGAACGCATTTGCACTCACAATGTTAAGTATAGGACGCGCAAATTACATTACGCTCGCAAAGGGTTGGCGCAGGTTCACCAGCGGTGGACGTTAAAGCGCATTTTTTATGCAGACATTGTAATACGACGTTCTGCGCAAAGGCTTTTCCCCTCGTGTTAATGCGTTTTTGCGCACGCGTTAACGTTTGCGCAAAGTACTTAATAGAGCCCAGCATCTCTAGGGTTTACAGAGAATGGTCCGAAAAAGAGAAAATATCCAGTGAGTGGCAGCTGTGTGGACGGAAATGCCTTGTTGATGTCAGAGGAGAATGGGCAGACTGGATAGAGATGAAAGAAAGGCAACAGTAACTCAAATAACCACTCATTACAACCAAGGTCTGCAGATATACCATCTCTGAACACACAACACGTCCAACCTTGAAGCAGATGGGCTACAGCAGCAGCAGACCACACCGGGTGCCGCTCCTGTCAGCTAAGAACAGGAAACTGAGGCTACAATTCACACTGCTCACCAAAACTGGACAAGAGAAGATTGGAAAAACGTTGCCTGGTCTGATGAGTCTCGATTTCAGCTGCGACATTCAGATGGGTCAGAATTTGGCGTAAACAACATGAAAGCATGGATCCAACCTGCCTTGTATCAACACTTCAGGCTGGTGGTGGTGTAATGGTGTGGGGGATATTTTCTTGGCACACTTTGGGCCCCTTAGTACCAATTAAGCATTGTTTAAACGCCACGGTCTACCTGAGTATTGTTGCTGACCATGTCATCCCTTTATGACCACGGTGTTCCCTGTATCTTCTGATGGCCACTTCCAGCAGGATAATGCACCATGTCACAAAGCTCAAATCATCTCAAACTGGTTACTTGAACATGACAATGAGTTCACTGTACTCGTATGACCTCCACAGTCACCAGATCTCAATCCAATAGAGCACCTTTGGGATGTGGTGGAACGGGAGATTCGCATCATGGATCTGCAGCCAACAAATCTGCAGCAACTGCGCGACGCCATCATGTCAATATGGAGCAAAACCTCTGAGGAATGTTTCCAACACCTTGTTGAATCTATACCACGAAGAATTAAGACAGTTCTGAAAGCAAAAGGAGGTCCAACCCGATACTAGCAAGGTGTACCTAATAAAGTGGCCGGTGAGTATATATTTTATGGTTTCAGCCCGGTGTGAATTCTGTGACAGATCTTGAAAGAATTAATATGGAGTCGAGAACAGAGATGTCCACTGACATATGGCGTAACATTCTAGAGAGAGTCGTCCGACGCGCGTAAGATGTAACAAGTGTTAAGCAGGAATTTCTGATTTTTAAACACCATATAACAAAGATTGCATAATTAATTACCTTATCGCCAGTTCTTCAGATGTGACGGGACTTTTAAGGACGTATTAATCCACATGGGTGCTTAGACAAATTACTTTCCGAGGCAGAATTAATTATTCTGTCATTAAAGGCAATGCTCAATGTAATTATGTAATTGATGTAATACATGATTAATTATTTTGTTGGGAAAACTAGATTTATACCTATTTATCTTGAAGCTTTAAATCTATATTTGCATTAAACTAAGTAAAATGAATGGGCTGCAATATATACTGTATATAAATATGTATTACATAGCTCATGCATTAACCCTTTCATCTCTACCACATTATTGTCCATAAAACCACTGCCAGGACCTAGTGGATTTATGGAAAACAATTTTCCAGAGAGCTGTGTAAAAATGAACATACCCTTCATACATACATTTGGAGACAGTAAGCTTATTTGACAGGCAGAGGACTCCCCCTTCTGACCAAAAGATGCTACTGCAAGCTTTCAACACAGTTCCACACAAGAGGTTACTATTTAAATTAAGGAAAATTGGTCTAGATGAAAATTCTTGTTCTTGGATAGAAAACTGGCTAAAAGATGGGTACAGAGAGTGGTCATATTTGAGGGGTTACTAAGGGATAATATTCAGGAATTTATTGGGAGGTATAATGTAATTGGCAAAAATCAGCATGGTTTCATGAAACACAGATCATGTCAGACTAACCTAATTGAGTTCTATGAGAAAGTAAGTAGAAGTATAGATCAGGGGGTCGCAGTGGATGTGATTTACTTGGATTTTGCCAAAGCTTTTGACACAGTTCCACACAAAAGGTTACTATTTAAATTAAGAAAAAGTGGCCTAGATGAAAATTCTTGTTCTTGGATAGAAAACTGGATAAAAGATAGGGTACAGAGAGTGGTTATAAATGGTACATTTTCAAGATGGACATCAGTGGTAAGCGGTGTCCCTCAGGGGTCTGTTTTAGGACCAATTCTATTCAATTTATTTATAAATGACCTTGAGATAGGCATTGAAAGTCATGTATCAGTGTTTGCAGATGACACAAAACTAGAAAAAGTAATACAATGTGAGCAGGATGTTACTTCGCTGCAGAGGGATTTAGATAGATTGGGGGACTGGGCACTTAAATGGCAGATGAAACTGAATGTAGATAAATGCAAGGTTATGCACTTTGGAGTGAAGACCACACAAGCAACTTATACCCTAAATGGTACTGAGCTCGGTAAATCAAAGTAGGAGAAGGATTTGGGAATAATCAGACTTAAAATTAAGTAACAATGTGCAATGTCAAACAGCAGCCGCCAAGGCCAGCAAGGTATCGGCATTAAAAGGGGAATTCACTCTCGGGGTGAAAACATATTTTTTACCTCTTTATGAATCAATGGTCAGATGCACCTTGAATATGCCGTGTGATTTTGGGCATCTGTCTTAAGAAAGGATATTATAGCGCTATAAAAAGTGCAGAGACGGGCGACTAAATTAATAAGGGGAATGGAAGGATTAAGTTATGAGGAAAGACTAACAAGCTTAAACCTGTTTAGTTTAGAGAAATGGCAGAGTGTCTCTTGATAAAGCCTGCTAATCAGGCGAAACTAGTTGAGTTCTTGTATTTTAACAGGTTACATGAATTTTTGAGACATACTTGGATTGGCAGGGTTGCCAGTGGTTGTTTCTATTGAAATGCAGATGAATCTGGCTAATCACCAGGTATTGTGAATTATTTGTGACCCATGTTATGGGGCTTTTGTAGACAGTTTGATTTACCATGACATCTTAGGGATAGTAAGGATTACTAATACTGTGCAGAGGATTCTGCAAGGAATATATTGGCAACTAACTGTTTACCCTCTTCAAACCATTGAATTTATCCCTGGACAACTGATATGGGATGGTAATGCCTCTTAACCCATTCCTTTAGGCAAATTCATTGCAACTGGTATGGGATACATAGACCCAAGATGTTTGAACTTATCAAATTCACAGGTGTGGCATTGTTCCCTCTGCCATGAGGATATAAATCAGGTACACTATTTATGTGGTTTTATTTGCCTACTTGTCAATTTGTATGTGCATCATTGCGTATGCATAGGTGCTCTATTCTTGTTTTGGTTGTTTACATAGGTGGGTTAGGCCCATTTGGATCTATGCCATTGGCACCATCTAGTGGTTCCAAGACCTTTTTGTTTGTTCATTATAAACCATACCGTAACCCAGAGAAATTCAGTTTTAGGCCAGTGCCTGTCAGTGCCATCACTAAACTTCTCCATAACCAAAAAATGAAATACCAGTCTGGACCTGATCAAATCCCAGCAATGCTGCTGAAAATCAGTGCACCAGCAATTGCAAAACCTGTCGCAACCCTGATTAATGAATCACTGGCGACTGGATACATACCCAAACTCTGGAAGACTGCGAGAGTGGTACCTATCCATAAAAGTGGAGACAATACTTTGGTATCCAACTACCGCCCAATATCACTGCTCCCTGTAATGTCAAAAATTCTGGAAAAATGTATCTACACTCAATTATTACGTGATTATTATCAGTATCAGAACTATTTAACCCCAGATCAATCAGGCTTTCGTCCAAACCATTCAACCATTCAACTACAACTGCCCTTTTAAAAGTTTGTAATGATATCCAAGCTGGCATGGAACAAGGAAACCTAACTGGAGCCATCTTCCTTGATTTTGCCAAGGCTTTTGACACAGTAGACCATGGCATCCTATTACAAAAACTTAAGAACTCTGGTATTGGTGATAGTACGTTAACCTGGTTCCAATCATATGTGTCTGATAGGTCTCAATTTGTGTCCATTTCTGACAGCACTTCCCTCCCCCTCACAGTCACGTGCGGTGTACCCCAAGGCTCGATACTTGGCCCCCTGCTATTCACAATATTCATAAACGATCTGCCCAATGTCTGCAAAGCTTCTACTGTACACATGTACGCAGACGACACTGTAATCTATACCAGCAAACCAAATCTCCCGCAGCTGGAGGCCGTGCTGCAAGAACAATTCACAGAGGTAGAAAAGTGGATCGCAAATAACAAACTTTTTCTAAATACTGACAAAACTGTTAAAATGCTCTTTGGAACCGCAACTAAACTACACAAATTGCAAACACCCCATCTATGTGTTGGGACAAAATCAAATGGCACGCTGACCACAGTCACTTCTCTCAAATACCTAGGTATGTGGTTAGACCCAAATCTATCTTTTGGCCCCCACATCGAAAAACCTTCATCTAAACTCTACCCCAAACTAGGTGCCCTGTACAGAAACAAATCCTGCCTGAGCCCCGCGGTAAGAAAGCAGATTGTACAACAAATGCTTATGCCAGCCATTGAATACGGAGATGTAGTGTATGCAGCCGCCCCGCAAACACACCTTCATAAACTTACTACATTGTATAACTCATTCTGTCGCTTTGTGCTACAATGTAACTACATGACACACCATTGTGACATGTTAAAAGAACTAAACTGGGCATCACTGGACTCTAGACGCACCCTTCACCTTTCCAACCTGGTGTTTAAGAGCTTTTCTGGGAAGCTGCCACCCTACCTGAATATGCTGCTTCCCCCGGCAGTTCCCTCATCCTATAACCTCAGATCCAGGACCAGCACCTTACTTGCAATACCACAATTCAAAAAGAAAATGACTCGATCCTCATTTTCCTACAGAGCACCGCAAATATGGAATAACCTCCCAGACGCCATCAAATCTTCCCCCAGTCTAAAGTCCCTTAAGACTTCCCTATTAACATACCTCAATACAAAATGCACCTGTAAACATGTAACATAATGACTTTATTTCCTCCATATTTATTTTTCTGTTAATCTGTATATTTGGTCTTGTGTTAATATCTTGCATTTTATTATTTTGTATTCCTGTAACCACTCAATGTTCTCGAACCCAGGACATACTTGAAAACGAGAGAAATCTCAATGTATCCTACCTGGTAAAATCCTTTTATAAATAAATAAAAATAAATAAAAAAAATTGTCTGGAAACCTATTCATTACCAGGACTATACACAGGACACGAGGTCACCATTTAGACTGGACAAAAGGAAATTCAGCCTAAAGCATAGGAAGCGTTATTTTACAGTGAGAACAATAAAGCTGTGGAATTCTCTGCCTGTTGAGGTGGTTGGGTCAGAGACTGTACAGACTTTTAAACAGTGACTGGATGATTAACTGTAGACACAGAATATTAAGGGTTATAATATTTAATATGTGGGTAAAAGCTGCTTGATGCAGGGTGAAATCTGATGCCATCTGGGGTCAAGAAGGGATTTTTTCCCAGTGTGTTGCATATTGGCGAGCACTGGTTTTTTTTGCTTCTTTTGGATCAATAGCAGTAGGTGATGTGTGAAAAGCTTAACTCGATGGATGCACGGCTTTTTTCAGCCTATGTAACTATGTATGCATGTATAATAAATACAGCTGGAGAGCATTCTCGGTCTTTCTGTAGATGTCAGCCTGCACCGGGGGGGGCACGGGGGGGGATCCGGCCGATCGCTGGCTGCAAAGGGAGGATGTGCTGAGCGCGTCCTCCGCAGCCAACGCTTCCTGCGGCTGGACGCGCTGAGCGTGTCCTCTGCAGCGAAGTGGTTAATTAATTTTGTTTCCCATATTTCCCTTTTTTTTTCTACATCCATTAAAAAATACAGACCGTGTGGTGTCTAAATTATCTTCCGTCAGTACGTCCGTCCGTTCATTATGCACACACGTAGAGTGCGCTCAGACTGAATTCGTCTGACATTAGCCTTAGAGCCATTCAGACAATCCTCGACTCTCATTATCTCTTCGCTATGGATGTCCAAAATTTTGAGTGTGAGTGAGTCTGCCTCAGTGCGAGTGAATATGAGTCAGTGTGTATCAGTGAGTGTGAATGAGTGTGAATGTGAGCATGTCTGAGTGAGTGTGAGCGAGTATGAGTGAGCCAGTCAGTCTTGCTCTTGTCTTTACGGATAACGAGTTTGTCATTTTCCCAATATCTTTATTATTAAAATGTCCTCGGTGTTCACAGGGTTTTACACGCACAGCTTGTGCTGGGTCATTCAAAAAAACTATTAAAATTAAATTTAAAAAAAACACCTCTCAATTTGTCAGTTAAAATAATGATTTTATAAAAAATGATCTGTCAATTAAAAAAAACATCAGATCTCTCTGTGACAGTTACAGAGCATTGGGGGGGGGGGGTGTAGAGGTAGGAGAAATTTGCCTAGAGTCAGCAGGTTATGTATTGTCCATATTAATCTCTTTATAATTATTGTTTTACATACGTCTGCCTATATATGGCTGTATGTCTACACATGTCTGTCTATACATGTCTGTTTCTCAACACTTGTCTGCCTATATGTCTGTCTATCTATATATGCCTGTACATGTATACATGTCTGTCTACATATATCGGTATATCTAGATGTCTGTCTATATGTCTGCCTATACATGTCTGTCTATATATATATATATATACAGTCATGGCCGAAATTGTTGGCACCCCAGACATTTTTCAAGAAAATCAAGCATTTCTCACAGAAAAGTATTGCAGTAAGACATGTTTTGCTATACACACGTTTATTCCCTTTGTGTGTATTGGAACAAAACAAAAACGGGAGGAAAAAAAGCAAATTGGACATAATGTCACACAAAACTCCAAAAATGAGCTGGACAAAATTCTTGGCACCCTTAACTTAATATTTGGTTGCACACCCTTTGGAAAAAATAACTGAAATCAGTGGCTTCCTATAACCATCAATAAGCTTCTTACACCTCTCACCTGGAATTTTGGACCACTCTTCCTTTGCAAACTGCTCCAAGTCTCTCTTATTAGAAGGGCGCCTTTTCCCAACAGCAATTTTAAGATCTCTCCACAGGTGTTCAATGGGATTTAGATCTGGACTCATTGCTGGCCACTTCAGAACTTTCCAGCACTTTGTTGCCATCTATTTCTGGGTGCTTTTGACATATGTTTGGGGTCATTGTCCTGCTGGAAGACCCAAGATCTCGGACGCAAGCCCAGCTTTCTGACACTGGGCTCTACAGTGCGACCCAAAATCCTTTGGTAATCCTCAGATTTCGAGATGCCTTGCACACATTCAAGGCACCCAGTGCCAGAGGCAGCAAAACAACCCCAAAACATCCTTGAACCTCCACCATATTTCACTGTAGGTACTCATTCCATTTTCGGCAAACAGTAGAATGATGTGCTTTACCAAAAGCTCTATCTTGGTCTCATCTGTCCACAAGACGTTTTCCCAGAAGGATTTTGGCTTACTCAAGTACATTTTGGCAAACTGTAGTCTTGCTTTTTTATGTCTCTGTGTCAGCAGTGAGGACCTCCTGGGTCTCCTGCCATAGTGTTTCATTTCATTTAAATGTCGACGGATAGTTCGCGCTGACACAGATGCTCCCTGAGCCTGCAAGACAGCTTGAATTTCTTTGGAACTTGTTTGGGGCTGCTTATCCACCATCCGGACTATCCTGCATTGCAACCTTTCATCAATTTTTCTCTTCCGTCCACCCACAGAGAGATTAGCTACAGTGCCATGGGTTGCAAACTTCTTGATAATCTTGCACGCTGTGGACAAAGGCAACTCTAGATCTCTGGAGATGGACTTGTAACCTTGAGATTGTTGATATTTTTCCACAATTTTGGTTCTTAAGTCCTCAGACAGTTCTCTTCTCCTCTTTCTGTTGTCCATGCTTAGTGTGGCACACACAGACACACAATGCAAAGACTAAGTGAACTAAGTGAACTCTCCTTTTTATCTGCTTTCAGGTGTGATTTTTATATTGCCCACACCTGTTACTTGCCCCAGGAGAGTTTACAGGAGCATCACATGCTTGAAACAATCTTATTTATCCACAATTTTGAAAGGGTGATAAGAATTTTGTCCAGCCCATTTTTGGAGTTATTTTGACGATAAAGATATTATATAAAGAGTAACCTGATGATTATTATGTTTTTTAAAAGATATATAAGCACAAATTACACATAATAAAGATCTTGTAACTCTTTCACATTCATATAAGAAACATATCCTGTTACTCTGTATATTCATTATATCCACAATACATTTTAATGTTTGTCTTTTGCCATTTCCATTGATAATATCCATAGATAATAGCAAAATTCACTGTTACCCAAGCGGGGTTGGATGCTCTGCAGATTACCCAGGGGAAACTGTGGATAGTCGCAAATGCGCTCGTCTGACGTTGCGTCATCACGCACACGTGCCGCTATGGGCTTTAACCGTAACATATATATCTGCATGACTATACAAATCTGTATATATATATGACTGTCTGTCTGTCTGTCTATACATGTCTGTTTACATACAGTATATCTGTATGCCTATACAAATCTCTCTATAAACGTCTGTCTATATATGCCTTTCTGTCTGTACTTTTCATTCTATACATGTATGTCTATACTCTTTCTATACATGTCTGACTACATACAGTATGTCTGTCTATATATGTCTGTCTATACAGGTTGGTCTGTTTATTGATGCATGTATATATTTATCTGTCTACCTGTACAGAGTCTGTACAGACTTTTAAACAATGACTGGATGACTTCCTGCAGACACAGAATATTAAGGGTTAAAATATTTAATATGTGGGTAAAAGCTTCTTGATCCAAGGAGAAATCTGATGCCACTCTGGGGTCATGAAGGAAATTTCCCCCAGTATGTTGCATATTGGTGGGCGCTTCTGACTGGGTTTTTTGCCTTCTTTTGGATCAACAGCAGTAGATGATGCGTGAAAGGCTAAACACGGTGGACGCGTGTCTTTTTCCACCTATGTAACTATTTTACTATGTGTCTTTCTAAAACGAACAAGTCCTTTATTGATTCAAACTTTACATTAGCCTATTAATGCCCAGAGGGAAGGGCAGCCCTTCATGGTTCCCAATAGGTTTCCCCAATAGGGGTTTTCTCTCTCTTCTGCCAGGTGAAGGATGACTCTCCATGAGTCCAGACGTCGCCCATATCATGGCTATATAATAGGCCAAGGGCTCTATTACCTCCTTCAAGCTACCACTAGCGCTCACATTAGCACCAGCTTAACCCCTTAGTGACCGGGCGGTTTTACACAAATCCGTCCTTTAGTGACCGATGCTGTTTTTACGTTTCTGCGCTGTTCGTGTTTAGGTCAAATTTTCCTCTTACCCATTTATGCAACCCACACATATTATACACCGTTTTTCCCGCCATTAAATGGACTTTCTAAAAATACCATTATTTCCATCATATCGAATAATGTCGAACACACTTTTTCGTAATTTAATCCCCAAAATCTACAACCACCAAAAAAGACCCCGGCTAAATAGTTTCAAAATTTTGTCCCGAGAATGGAAATACCCAATTTTTAAATGTTTTTGCTTTTTAACCCCTTCACTGCTGAGCCAGTTCACCTATGTGCGATGCGCTCATTCTGACCGTTTTGTGCTATTTATTTCTAGATGACAGCCTAGGTACTATTTAACTAACCCCCCCCCAAACAAAAGGTTTTTTTAAAAAACAACCAATATTTTTTTAAATGTATTTTTTATTTAAATTAAATTGTTTCACCAAACTTGGTATCATTGGAAAGGCCATGATCAGGTCTAATGATGTCAAAAATTACCCTCTAGCTGCCACGGATCGGGAGATAACAGGATCCAAAAGATCCCCCTATCTCCCCTTGGCAGTTAGGGGGTTAACTGGCCCACTGACATCCTCACACATATGGTGGGGTTGTCAGTGGGTAGGGGGTGACCTGGAGGCTTGGCTGACATCCACGATGTCAGCCCCCGCCAGGTTTGAATCGCGATTTGGTGCAAATTTCTGGCAGCGAAATGGTTAATGCTGCACACCGCAGAAAAAGGGGAGACTCTTCCCTTTCCAGCGGTGCAACTTGCAGCGCTCTCTCTTCAATGGTTGGGGAGATAGATTTCAATGGGGGTGCCTGCTGATGACGTCACCACGGAGCGTGGTGACGTCATCGAGCTCGCCGGCCCATCTAGGCTTCCTCTCTGCCAGATCTGCGAGGGATCTAGTGAGGGAGGTAAGTATCGGGAGGGAGGAAGATTAAGAGCCGCTGACGTACTATGTACATCTGCGGGTTTAAGGGAGACCCATGGGCAGGACGTACATAGTATGCCAGCGGTCCTTAAGGGGTTAAAGGACGTGATAGCGCGCTGCACAGATCGCCTCCGACTCGGTAAGAGGTTAAAGAAACCTTAGCCCTTGTTAATTTGCAATTTGTAGCGTGAGTTTACTGTACTTTGCACTCCCTATACCCAACAAGGGGAATGCATAGTGAAAGCACAGATTAACTAGCGTTAAGATCACTTGGTCCTAAGAGCTGGCGCTAACTAAAAAAGTGAACACCAGCTCAGAGGTGCAGCTAACTGATACCGCTTCTGCAGAATCAGCTGCAGCTCAAATACCCCCAAAAATCAAATACTCACTTCTTATCCCGTGGCAAGAACGATGGCCCGATCCGCTGCTTCTGGCAGCCGGGAGCAGAGGGAGGCTCGGTAAAAAAAAGTCCCCAGTCTCCCTCCGCAATCACTCCGCCGACCAGCAGGATCTCACGAGAGACGAGATCCAGCCGGTCATGTGACCCGGCAGCAGAAGCCTCCACAGAGTCCTATGGACTCCATGGAGCAGATTCTGGCGACGGAGCGTTAGTTAGGGATGTGCGTTTCGGGTTTCGGAATTTCGGAATTTTCACGAAATTTCCTGATTCGTGTTTTCGGATGCTGCCGATTTTCTGAAAATTTTTAGATCCGAAAATGGCAGATCCGAAAAGTTTTCCGAGCCGAAACGAAATATTTTCGGAATTTTCGAATGGACTTGAAATGTGTCAAATCAAAATTTATTGCTTTGAAACGAGGAGAACAGACGTTCCGAAAAAACGAAAATTTCCGAAATTAAGAAAAGTCGATACAAAAAACGAGCTAAGTGACACGAAAATACGAAAAATGGTCGATATTCCGAAACCATGTACAATTCCGAAAAATGAAAATTTCCGAAATCACGAAAAGTCGATACAAAAAACGAGCTAAGTGACACGAAAATACAAAAAATGGTCGATATTCCAAAAAAAAAAATGTACACGAAAAACAAGTCGAGCCGAACCGAATCGAAACAGAAATCGGTCGAAACGAGCCTAATCGAAAAGTTTAAAAATCCGAAAAATCGAATCGAATGGAAAAAAAAATCAGTGCACAAGCCTAGCGTTAGTGCGGCCCCCAGCATCCGCGAGCCTGGCAGCCGCTATGGGACAGGCTGCTGTACTCCGTGCCTGCCCCATAATCTGCTGGTGAAACCGGGACGCATCCTGGTTTTAGCGAGGGGCACTCGATAGTGCCCCAAATCTACAATTATATATTTCTGCCTTTTTATGGCTCACAAGTCCCCTTTCAATCGATTATATTCTACAAAATGAATTTCATTGTCTTAAGTTTACTTAATAAATATCACATTTATTTAAATATATATCTGTCTCATTGTGGTTAATGGGGAAACAGAAATGAATTGCAGTGATCTGAGTCAATGTGAGATGTTTCAGAGGCTCCGGGCCCTATTCTTTGATGTGCGCTAAAATGGGAATGCTAATGGGGAAAAACAAATTGCACAATTCTAGTGCGCTACACTACGGGGATATTCAGTGGGTTTTGTCTTGTCCACCTTTGGATTTTACTTCTGTGAAACACCAGTTACCGAATCACTTCATATATTAGCATTCCCTTTTACACCCTGGGTGTGAGCAGAGATCTATCTAGATGTTTCTTATTCACTCCTTGATAAATAGCAGACACAGTGTGACTGAATACAATCCCTTTACAGTGTATGTTCCAGGTGTGGGTTAGGCTTGTGCACCGATTTTTTTTTCGGTTCGATTCGGTTCGATTTGTTCGGATGTTTAAAATTTTCGATTCGGCTCGTTTCGACCGATTTCTGTTTCGATTCGGTTCGGTTCGGCTCGTTTTTCGTGTACATTTTTTTTTCGGAATATCGACCATTTTTCGTGTTTTCGGGTCACTTTGCTCGTTTTTTGTATCGACTTTTCGGAAATTTCGGAAATTTTCGTTTTTTCGGAACATCTGTTCTCCTCGTTTCAAAGTGTCTACGATAATTCTGGCGATTCTATCATGTTTTTTTTATTAAATAAAGATCCTTTTTTTCTTATGAATAATTGAATATACACTTCACAACTTTATTTAACCCTTTCGCTGCTGAGGCTTTTCCCGCCCCTATGCTGAGGTCATTTTTACCTGTTTTGCGCATCATGTTTAAACGTGTTTTGAAGGCTTATTTTAGTATATGACCCAGACATATTATATATCGTTCTTTCCGTCAGACTCAGTAGATTCATAATATGTCATTATTATATGTATACGTTATGTCATGTCTGTATATTATAACAAAAAATGCAATAAAATATGTATTTTCAATAATTTACAATGTGTAAAGTGTTATTTTCCACATTTTAACATGCGAGCAATTGCGGTTATATTTTGTATGGGGTGCGCTTGTTAAAAAAATTAGAGATGGGGTATCGTTACATTTTTTTTTGGGGAAAATGACACTATTTTTAACAAACGCACCGCATACAAAAATCGTTAGTGCAGCATCATTGTTCACATTATAATTGAAATGGGAACAATATTGCTGCATTAACAAACCAAAAAAATAAAAAAAAAGTGTTTATTTTTTTTTTTTAATTTTTTTTTAATTTTTATTTTTCATTTTTTTTTTTTTACAAAATTTTTCACTTTCATGTTTGGTATCGTTGGAACGGCCATGCTCTGGCCGATCCAACGATACCAAAATTTAACCCCTAGCTGCCACGGATCGGGAGATAGGGAGTTCATTGGAACTCCCTATCTCCACAGTTGGTGGCAGTTAGGGGTTAAGTCTAGGACTGGCGTCATTGTGCTACGCACGATGACGCCAGTCCTCTGGGGGAGTTCCCGGAGGCTTGGCCGACATCCAAGATGTCGGCCAGCTCCGGGAAAGGATCGCGAACCGGCGCTTTTCAGCGCCGATTCGCGATCCAGCTCCCCAGGGGTTAATGCCAGGCATCATTTGGAAGGGCAGGCTGTGCCCTTCCAAATGATGCCTGGGTTAACCCCCTGTGCGCCGCCGATCGGGAGGGAGAGAGGTCCGAAGGACCTCCCCCCTCCCTTTCAGGCGCCTCCTCCGCACATGCGGGGGGGGCGCCTGAATTAGGTGTCATCGCGCCCCCGCGATGACACCTAATTCTGGCGGCTGCTGGTCCGGATGCCGGGCTGACATCCAGGATGTCAGCCCGCACCGGAGGAGCCAGCGATCGGCCGGAACCCGGCCGAACGCTGACCCCGATGGGAGGACGCGCTCAGCGCGTCCTCCGCATACCAGCGGGACTGCTGAGGACGCGCTGAGCGCGTCCTCAGCAGTGAAGTGGTTAATCATATTAAAATGGTAAAAAAAATGAACAAAACGATTTAAAAAACGCTAAACTGACCCGAATGCCACAAGAAACAAGTGATACGCATTTACAAATACAAAATTTACAGAATCAGCGATATAACCGATAATAGTTAAATATACGATTTCCAGAATTACCGAAATGGAACCGAAATCACGAATGGAACCGAAATCATGAATAGAGCGAAAATAAATTTCGATTTGACACATTTCAAGCCATTCGAAAAATCCGAAAATTTTTCGTTTCGGCTCGGAAAACTTTTCGGATCTATCGGTTTTCGGGTCCGACCCGATTCGGAAATTCGGCCGAATCCGAAAACACGAATCGGGAAATTTCGTGAAAATTCCGAAACCCGAAACGCACATCCCTAGTGTGGGTGCATGCCTGTGCCATATACATATATACAGGGCATGATGTATGCTGCCTGGCAGGAAAGAGCACGTGTCTACTTGTGTCATATACATACGGGGTTATTCAAAGAGATCCGAATGGCTGGAGAAAGGTAACCTAACGCTGAAAATCAGTGTTCGGTTACCTTTCTTGTCCATTCGGCTATCCAGAGAGCAAGCAATACGCCAAATCCTGGCGAATTGCCTGCACATACGGTGCCTGTTCGGTGCCTGTTCGAGGGCAGTGAAATCCCCATGAAAAAGCACTGCTTCGGCTATTCAGAGAACACAAACCAGCAGTGAAAGGTTCCCAAAATGCCCTGCCATTCAGTGGTTTAATTCGACAGGTTTATTCAGGCGAATCCCATAGGCTTCAATGTTAAAAATATTCCTGTTTTAATTCAATATCTAATAAACCGTTCATTATAAAATTCTGCAGTAAAGAGTCTCTTTATTTATAGATTTTTTAGGATATTTTAAGCATTTTTCTGGATTTTTTTTTTTTTAAAAAGTCAGATTTTTTTTTAAAAAGTCAGATTTTTTTAAAAAAGTCAGATTTTTTTAACTTTACCTCTTTTTTTCTGTAACAGACCTTTTTATTAACATTCATTGGATTTTATATGTAAATTTCAGACATTTTCGCTCAGTAGTTTCTTTGCAAACAGCGTTTCACTTTTCAAACATTCAAGCAAACTGTTTTCCTCCTTTATTCACTCCACTCGTGTGCGGTGTCGACTTTTTCCGGCGGCTGCGCTGCGTGTGATTGGCTCCTGCTCAGGTTTCTCCGGCGTGTTTGGCGGGGTTAATCCAGATGTTTTTGCAGGTTTCGGCGTGCGTTGCCGGGTTTTTGCAGTGACTTTTCGTCTGGTTTGCAGCAGCTTTTCCCTGCACTTTGACGGCCCTGTGGTGCTTGCTGAATACACCGCAGGGTCACCGAAATGGGATTGCCGAATTGGCCCGAATTGAATAGAACGAAAAGTTACCGAACATGCGGTGACTTTTCGATTCTCTTTGAATAACCCTGATAGCTTCATCTTTTACCCCTAACATGGATATTTTGGATGTTTCTTATCTGGTTCATGATAAATAGTATGACAATTGACTGTATCATTGCATAAACATTGGTTATTCCCAACTAAAAATTACTATTCTGTGCTAAATGATCTGGGCATAAACGTGTAATTAATAAACATTCCATTGGTGCACACCCTAATGAAATGGACTGCGCACGCCATTGGTCATATATATATATACACACACACACACAGGGTATGATATATGCTGCTTGCCAAGCAGGAAGGAGCATACATCATACCCTGAATATATACTGTATATATATAGTACAGGAAGAGCGGGGTCGCGCCTATTTCCCAATGGGGCGGCTGCAACCACCAAATTGTATCCAGCCCAGCAACATGTATAATACATAACAAAAAGAAAAAAGAAAATAAAGGCCCACCAGTCTACCTCATGCATGAAAAGCAGCATGAGCAGTGATGGTTCGCTACATAGCAGCCTGTGGTTTAATTTTTTGGATAGGACTCACCTTTACTAGAGGTGCCTTGATGTTGGCGGGTGAGCTTACACTCTTAATGGCCATTAAACGAAACCAAAGCCTCTAATTGTATTTTGTTTCACACGGTGTAATAGGAATAAGCGCAGATGACATTTTTCTTCTTGTTATGTTTTATACATGTTGCTGGGCTGGATACAATTTGGTGGTTGCAGCCGCCCCATCATGGAATAGGCGCGACCCCGCCCTTCCTGTACTATGTATGTTTGTTTGTACCTTCAGCCAGGTCATCATTGCAGCTGTTCTTTGTTTTTTGATCCCAAGGTGGATTTTGTTTCTGGGAGGGCATTAAATAAAAGCCCACCAGTCTACCTCATGACTGAAAAGCAGCGTGAGTAGTGATGACCACAGGTTGCTATGGTTCGCTACATAGCAGCCTGTGGTTTCATTTTTTGGATAGGACTCCCCTTCACTAGAGGTGCCTGTAACGTTGGGGGCTTCCAGCCTTTCCGGTGTGCTTGAGGGCAGCATGTCTGATGCTGCTCGCTCACCATTGCCCGGTTTAAATTGAAACAGGCAGGGAGGTGGCTGCATGAGGCGCGACTTGAGAAGGGGGCGCGTTCTGGTGAAGGTCTTTTAAAAACCAACAGTTCCTTCTAAGCAGTGCCAGATCGTGGTTATCCATACCTGAGCTCCTTGTACCTGAATTCTCTCGTGATTTAACCTGTTATTGACCTCTGCTTGTTTTCTGACTATTCTGCCTTCCGTTGCCCTAGACTATTCCCTTGTACTACGCTTCTGCACTGATATCGACCCGGCTATTCCATTTGACTATTCTATACTCTGTATTCCTGATTCTGGCTCGACTGACTACCCCCGTGTTGCTGACCTGGTTTTGTATTACGACATTGTCTTTGATTAACTCTTTCTGTCTAGCTAGTATACATATACCTGGCCAATTTTTAAGGACCAGACAGTTAGGGATTCCTTTACGGCTACCCTGTTGGTAGTTTTTTGGCTCTGTGGAGTGTTGGACTTTAAGGACTGCGTGGTGGGATCCGGGAACCGTGACAGTGCCTTGACGTTGGCGGG
The DNA here is from genome assembly GCA_009667805.1 of Leptobrachium leishanense. Taxonomy (NCBI): domain Eukaryota; kingdom Metazoa; phylum Chordata; class Amphibia; order Anura; family Megophryidae; genus Leptobrachium; species Leptobrachium leishanense. The sequence goes on along the minus strand of CM019065.1, from coordinate 382,686,348 downwards.
TGAGCTTACACTCTTAATGGCCATTAACAGAAACCAAAGCCTCTAATTGTGTTTTGTTTCACACGGTGTAATGGGAATAAGCGCAGATGACATTTTTCTTCTTATACTGTATATATAGCACAGGTAGACACCTGCTCCTTCCTGCCAGGCAGCCAGCATACATCATAGTATAAAGTATCTGACAGAAGTGAGTACACCCTCACATTGTTGTAAATATTTTATTATATCTTTTCATGTGACGACACTGAAGAAATGACACTTTGTTACAGTGTAAAGTAGTGAGTGCACAGCTTGTGTAACAGTGTAAATTTACTGTCCCTCAAAAAAACTCAACACACAAAGCCAGTGGTGTATTTAGGTTTTGTGCTGCCCTAGGCCTGACTAAACTCGTGCACCCTCTAATTTAAATTTGAGGCATCCCTTCCTGTCAAGGGCACACCTCTACCTGATTAATCCCCACCCTTCCTCTTTAAGCTCCACCTTTTCCTCTTAGAGCTCCGCCTCTTCCTCTCTTTATATTAAAAGTGGATACCAAGTGCCTACTTGTATATTTTGTATACCATTACAAATGTATCTATTGAGATAAATAAAATTATGAAATGTTTAATTTCAAGCATTTTTTTAAAAAAAAGAACAGCCACGCATGTCAAGTATACTGGATCACAGCCACTCTAATTGGTTGAACAATAAAATCCACAGAAACATGCACTGCATATGAGTGTATCACACAGCTGCACAGCAATAAAACCCACAGAAATGGGCACTGTGTATGAGCATATCAGAGCTACACAGCAATAAAACCCACAGAAATGTGCAGTGTGTATGAGCGTATCCCAGAGCTCCAGGGCAATAAAACTCACAGTAATATGCAGTGTGTATCACAGAATCCACAGCAATAAAACTCCAAGCAATGCAATGTGCGGTGTGTATGAGTGTCAGAATTCACAGCAATAAAACTCACAGCAATGCAATGTTTGGTGTGTGCCAGCGTATCAGAATCCACAGCAATAAAACTCCCAGAAATGCAATGTGCGGTGTGTGTGTCAGCGTATCAGAATCCACAGCAATAAAACTCCCAGTAATGCAATGTGCGGTGTGTATGAGTGCATCAGAATCCACTGCAATAAAACTCCCAGCAAACCGAGTGAATATGAGCACACAGCAATTATTTATTCTATATTTACCGGCCTCCGTCCGCGGTAGGGCTATGTGCAGAGTCAGCAGGGACTGTGTACGGACTCAGCAGGAGGTCCCTCAAAGCCACGTTAGGATCGCGGCTGTGTCTGTGCATGGAGCCATCTTGTCAGCAGTGAGGTGCCACTGCCAGAGGGTGCACCGTGGCTTTGATTCCCTTCCTGGTGGGTGTTCAGTCCAGAATAGAGCGAGAGTCCGTGTTAATGAAAGGGCGGGCAGCTGCGTGCGTGTCACGTGGTTCAGCCAGTCAGGTGGTACTGAGACTCAGTACCACCTGACTGGCCGGACCACGTGACCTGCAAGCACGCAGCCTCACCAGGAGCCAGGCAGCTCAATGACAAATTTCTATCACTGCAGTGCTGGTTAAGGAAAGGTCCACTTTAAACAGCAGTAAGCAGACAGGGCTTCATATTCTGCTGATACCCCCTCCCCTTTACCTGCCGTTTACTGTCATCTTCTCTCTCTGCACACAAATCACATCCCCCTCCCCTCTCCTAGAGCTGCTGCGGGGCAGGGGAGGAGCTATGGAGGGAGGAGAGGGGGATTTTTATTCTATTCGATTTTATTCCGTATACAAGCGCCCTGCTCCGCTGCTCGTTGTTTGAGAACACAGCTCAAAGCTGACACACAGTGATAGTGGCACATCCTAGTACCCCCTAATGACATCCCAATAATCACTGGTACCTGGGGCGGCCCGCCCCCCACCACTCCCCTAAGTACACCACTGCTCTGTGATATGCTCACACACAAGTTTGGCGAACTGCCAGAAAGTACGGTGCTGTTTGAAGGCAGTGCAAATCCCCATAGAGAAGTAATGGTTAATCTATTCAGAGAACACCGAACAGCAGAGAAATGGCAGTGAAATGCCCTGATGTTCGGTGGTTTCAATCAGCAGGTTTATTCAGGCGAACCCCATAGGTTTCAATGTTAAAAATATTCCCGTTTTTATGCAATATCTAATAAACCATTTATTATTTTAATCTGCAGTAAAAAGTCTTTATTGATTTTTTTTTTAGTACCTTTTAGTAATTTTTCAGCAAAATTTCCCCCCCCTTTTTTTTTAATAGCGGTTTTTCTTTTTTCTGTAACAGAACTTTTTATTATCAATCATAGGATCTTATAAGTAAATTCCAGACATTTTCATTCAGTAGTTCTTTTGAAAACAGCAGGCCACGGGTTTGCGGTGGCAGCATTCAGCGGCTGACTCCATGCACTTTGGGGACCCTGCGGTGAATGGTGAATTCACTGCAGGGTGGGGAAATTTTATTCCCCGAAGTGCAGGGAACTACAAAACACCAAAATGTTGGCGTCATTTCGGTGCTCTGTGAGTAACCCATCTAGTGGTGGTTTTTTGCTGCCCCCCGGAAAGTGAAAGCCTAGGCCTTGCCTACCCAGGACATACTCGAAAATTTGTGAAATCTCAATGTATTCTTCCTGGTAAAATACTTTGCAAAAGTTAAAAAAAATTAAATATTTTTTTTAGGGGTGGGGCCACCCGGTGCGGGCTGCCGCCCCCTGGAAAGTGCCGCCCTAGGCCTTGTCGACCTAGGCCAATATACACCACTGCACACAGCCATTAATGTCTAAACCGCTGCCAACAAAAGCGACTGCAACCCTAAGTGAAAATCTCCAAATTGGGCCCAATTAGCCATTTTCCCTCCCCGGTTTCATGTGACTCATTAGTGTTACAATGTCTCAGGTGTGAATGGGGAGCAGGTATGTTAAATTTGCTGTTATAGTTCACACTCTGTGGACAAGCAGACTAAGGACATGGATTACTGGAACCATGTCCTGTGGTCTGATGAGACCAAGATAAACTTATTTGGTTCAGATGGAGTGAAGTGTGTGTGGGGCCAACCAGGAGTGGAGTACAAAGAAAAGAGTGTCTTGCCTACAGTCAAGCATGGTGGTGGGAGTGTCATGGTCTGGGGCTGCATGAGTGCTGTTGGCACTGGGGAGCTACAGTTCGTTGAGGGAACCATGAATGCCAAAATGTCCTGTAACATACTGAAGCAGAGCATGATCCCCTCCCTTCAGAGACTTGGCCGCAGGGCAGTATTCCAACATGATAATGACCCCAAACACACCTCCAAGATGACCACTGCCTCGCTAAAGAAGCTGAGGGTGAAGGTGATGGACTGGCCAAGCGTGTATCCAGACCTAAACCCTATTGAGCATCTGTGGGGCCTCCTCAAAACGGAAGGTGGAGAGTGCAAGGTCTCTAGCATCCACCAGCTTCGTGATGTCATCATGAAGGAGTGGAAGAGGACTCCAGTGGCCACCTGTGAAGCTCTGGTGAACTCCATGACCAAGAGGGTTAAGGCAGGGCTGGAAAATAATGGTGGCCACATGAACTATTGACACTTTGGGCCCAGTTTGGACATTTTCTCTTAGGGGTGTAGTCGCTTTTGTTGGCAGCGGTTTAGACGTTTACCTCCCTGGCGGTCAAATTTTTGCAAAATTTTGTGTCTAAAAGCGTTTCAATTTTTTGGGAAAGGAAATGTGTTGTTTTATATAGTAAGCCTGTATTCTGTAGGAATAACTCACTGAAATCCGTGCAAGCAAGAGTCTAGTAAACACACGCAGTCAGAGAAGGTTTGAAACACAAAATAATAATTTATTATCCCAAAAATAATTATCCAAAATAATGGAAATGAATTATATTCAATAATATAATCAAACCAAAAACCTGCCTCTTTCCTCTGGGTGCTGGGATTCCTGTCCAGATGTACACTCCTTTGCCAATGAAATATACAGGACATGGGATACCAAAAAAAGAGTATTTATTCTCAAAGCAGCTTTACAGAAATCAAAGGCAAATAAAAATCATTTCTAAAACGTAATAAGGCTTTGCAATACAAGTTTCGCTGTTGGATCTGGGCAAGCACCAGCGAAACTTGTGTTGCAAAGCCTTATTACATTTTACAAATGATTTTTATTTGCCTTTTATTTCGGTAAAGCTGCTTTGAGAATAAATACTCTTTTTTTTGGTACCCCGTGTCCTGTATTACATTGGCAAAGGAGTCCACATCTGCACAGGAATCCCAGCACCCACTGCACAGCACAAAGTTTATTCTACAGTATTTTTTACTGTAGTTTTTTTTTTTTAATTTGCCGCCTGGTCCCGCCCCCTGCGTCGCGTGACTCGCAGGGAGCGGAACCAGGAAGCAAAGTCGCCGGCTGCCGTGATCACACTGCATTGACTGCAGAAACGGCAAGGGAGCGAAGGATGCGGTGAGTATGCATCCAGCCCGAGTGTGGCTCGGGGTTACCGATCGCGGTAGCGAGATTTAACCCTGACCAGAGTCACAATTGGGAATACCGCCAAGCAGGTTAATGGCTTTGTGTGTTGATTTATTTTGAGGGACAGTAAATTCACAGTTATACAAGCTGCGCACTCACTACTTTACACTGTAACAAAGTGTCATTTCTTCAGTGTTGTCACATGAAAAGATACAATAAAATATTTACAAAAATGTGAGGGTGTATTCACTTCTGTGAGACGCTGTATATATAGTGTATGATGCAGGTGTCTGCCTGTGCCATATACATATATACAGGGTATGATGCAGGTGTCTGCCTGTGCCATATACATATATACAGGGTATGATGCAGGTGTCTGCCTGTGCCATATACATATATACAGGGTATGATGCAGGTGTCTGCCTGTGCCATATACATATATACAGGGTATGATGCAGGTGTCTGTCTGTGCCATATACATATATACAGGGTATGATGCAGGTGTCTGTCTGTGCCATATACATATATACAGGGTATGATGCAGGTGTCTGTGCCATATACATATATACAGGGTATGATGCAGGTGTCTGTCTGTGCCATATACATATATACAGGGTATGATGCAGGTGTCTGTCTGTGCCATATACATATATACAGGGTATGATGCAGGTGTCTGTCTGTGCCATATACATATATACAGGGTATGATGCAGGTGTCTGTCTGTGCCATATACATATATACAGGGTATGATGCAGGTGTCTGTGCCATATACATATATACAGGGTATGATGCAGGTGTCTGTCTGTGCCATATACATATATACAGGGTATGATGCAGGTGTCTGTCTGTGCCATATACATATATACAGGGTATGATGCAGGTGTCTGTCTGTGCCATATACATATATACAGGGTATGATGCAGGTGTCTGTCTGTGCCATATACATATATACAGGGTATGATGCAGGTGTCTGTGCCATATACATATATACAGGGTATGATGCAGGTGTCTGTCTGTGCCATAACATATATTACAGGGGTATGATGCAGGTGTCTGTCTGTTGCCATATACATATATACAGGGTATGATGCAGGTGTCTGTCTGTGCATATACATATATACAGGGTATGATGCAGG